>JAJPUD010024953.1:0-18129 GCA_023553655.1 Myrmecobius fasciatus
ATCTATTGGTAAATGGCTTGTCAGCAAAATTTGATTAATTTTTTTTTTCTGGTTTGACTGCATTAATTTTGTCTGAGCAAAAGTTATTCAGGACCTAGTCAGGGTATAATTGGAATACAACCCCAGCATAGGCCAGGCTAGCACATCCCCAACCTCACCTAACAAGGAAAAGTGATTGGAAACTTCTGAATCATTGGTAGCAGTGGCAGTTTCCAGATTTCTCAGGTCATATATACAAAAGACTACTTAGAAATCAGCAGGGAAGTTTGTATCATAAGGACCAGAAGATCTTGTGAAATCAGCAAAACAAGTAGGCAATGAAAGCCACTGAATCAGCAGCTATGGTGGCAACACAGCAGCTTCTGGAGAACTGAGGTCAAACAGCTGGTCAGAAGAAGGTTTCTTTGCTAGCATTGAGGTAGGACTCTGTTGCTTTGCCCATACTTAGACCTGGGACACAGTCCTGGCCACAGTCCCAGGACTAGGAAGAATACTAATAAAATTAGAACTTGCAGACACTGTGGAACAGGGACTTTACTAACAGTTCCAGGGCAGAAAAGCATGTAGACCATATCATAGGCCAGGAGAGTAGTAAACAGATTTCTCCTTGGATCATACCAGCTTAGAAAAACTAAAAACTTCCAGGTCCCTAGAAGGATCTTTGAAAACATTTGCACAAAATTTCTGAAGCTTGCAATATTGCACCTTCCACTCTGGAAACAAAGCCTACTCTAACAAAGAGTTAAAAGTCAAGTAATAGGCTGGGAAAATAAGCAAACAGCATAAAGAAGATTCAGGCCATAGAAAATTACTGTGGCAGTAAGGAAGATCAAAACACACTCAGAAGAAGATAACAAAGTCAAAGTTCCTACATCCAAAGCCCCTCAGAAAAAATGAGAATAAGTCTCAGATCTTGGAAGAGCTCAAAAGGGATTTTGAAAATCAAGTAAGGCAGAGGAAAACTTGAGAACAGAAATGAGACTGATGCAACAGAAAGTGTAAAAAGCCAAAAAGGAGAAAATGCCTTAAAAAGCAATATTGGCCAAATGGGAAAGTAGATACAAAATTTAACTGAAGAAAATAATTCCTTAAAAATTAGAATTGAGCAAATGGAAGCTAATAACTTTATAAGAAATCAAGAAACAATAAAACAAAAGCAAAAGAATGAAAAATAGAAAACAATGAAAACATCACAACTTATCTGGAAAACAGATAAAGGATAAATAATTTAAAATTTAAAAATTGTTGGACAACATGAAAGCTGTGGTCAAGAAAAGGAGCCTAAACATCATCTTTCAAAATATCATCAAGGAAAACTGTCCTGATATTCTAGAACTACAAGGTAAATTAGAAACTGAAAGAATCCACCAGGTACTTCCTAAAAGAGGTCCACAGATGAAAACTGACAGGAATATTATAGTCAAATTCTAGAACTCCTAAATCAAGGAGAAAATATTCCAAGCATCTAAAGAGAAACAATTCAAGCATAGTGAAACCTGCATTAAAGAATCAAAGGGTTTGGAATATGATATTCTGGAAAGCAAAGGAGTTGGGATTACAACCAAGAATGCCATTCTCAGTCATACAATGATCTAAGACTACCCTGGAAGACTTATGATGAAAAATATTATCCATACCTAGATATCCAGATTGTATCTGAATACATATTGAAACATACTTTAAAAAAAACTTATTTTTCTTGAGGTTTTTTGGGGGGAGGGGAGATTTGTTTTCTTTTACAACATGACTTTTATGGAATCTTTTGCATAACCTCATATGTGCCTTCTCAGTGAGGGTATTAGGTGTGTTGAAGAAGGAAGAGATATAATTTGAATTCAAAGTTCAAAAAACAGATGTTAAAAATTGTTTTATATGTAACTGGGGGAAAATAAAATATTAAATAAAAAGGCCTAATTTCTTCATTTTATAGAGAACTAAGGCAAATTTATAAGAACATGTCATTTCTCAATTGATAAATAGTCAAAGGAGATGAACAGGCAGTTTTCAGAAGAAAATGAAGCTATCAATAGTCATATAAAAATGCTCAAAATCACTATAGAGTAGAGAATTGCAAATTAAAACTTAGGTATCACCTCCTACCTATCAGATTACTTATATGACAGAAAAGATAAATGACAGATGTTATAGGTAATGTACTGTTAGTAGAATTGTGAACTGATCCAACCATTCAGGAGAATAATTCTGAACAATGCCCCAATGGTTATAAAATTGTTTATACCCCAGTAATATCATGGTGATCAACTGTAAATGACTTAGTTAATCCCTGAAATACAATGATCCAAGACAATTCCAAAGGACTTATGAAAATGCTATCCATCTTCAGAAATGGAACTGATAGAGTATGAATGTGTTTTGCATTTTGTCTCTGTTTTCTTTCACAGCATGACTAACATAAATATATGTTTCACATAACTGCATATTTATAACATATCAAATCATTTGCCTTCTCAATGGGGAGGGAGAAGAAAGAAGAGAGTTTGAAACTCAAAATGTTTTAAAATTAATGCTAAAAACTGTTTTTACATGCTATTTTTTAAAAAATTAAGAATCATACTGGAAAAAAGTCAGTACAATACAATGATGAACAATAATTTCAGAGTTCCAAAGATGAAGCCCAATATCTTCCTCCTGACAGAGAGATAGTGAAGTCAGGATGCAGCATGAGATATATATTTTGGATATAGCTAACAAAGGGATGTATTTTTCTTGAATACACATATTTTTATAAGGATTGTGGGGGATTTTCCAACTGAAGGGGACATGCGAGGGAGAGCAAAATAAATGCTTTGTTAATTTGAAAACTGCAAAATAAAAGTTGCACATAATAATAAAAAAGAAAACTTAAATTGCTGGGGGGGGGGAATCAGTGCTCATGTCTAGACTAGGACAATGTTATAAAAATGACAATATTTTTAAAGCAAGTTCATATTTTTGGTGCTATACTAATCAGGCTGCCAAAAGAATATGGAATTTGATTAAAAAGAGAGCAAAATTAATCTCAAAAACTGATTGACCTTAACTGTTGAATCTTAACAGAAATTGAAGGGGAAAGGTGGATTACAATTAATAATTAGTTATGAATACAATAATATAATATTAATTTTTTCATCAATGGAACAAAGCAAAAAAGTGGAACTCAAAACACTTAAATAGAGTGAAAAAATATCAATTACCAGGGAAAAAAATTCTTATTTTATAAAAACTGCTAGAAGTTAGCCTTAAATGAACATCTTACACCATATTCAATAATACATTTATGTTTATGATTAGACAATATAAAAATTAAATACAAAGATTATATCTTTTCACAAAACAAGAGATAGAGGCAACAAAAAGGTAACGGATTACATGAAACTGAGACTTGCAAAGACAAATTAATACACTTAAGAAAAGAAGTGGTTAAATGAAGAAAAAAAATTTTTATCAAATTTTTCTGATTAAGGTTTGGTATCCTACTCATATATACACATTTGTGTGTGATTTCCTAATAGATAAGTGATCAAAATATATGAATGAACAATTTTCAAAACAAGAATTGCTTAGTATTCACAACTAATAAAAGTTTTCTCCAAATTATGAATGAGAAGAAATGAAAAAACAACACTGAAGTTTCACTTCATATCCTGAAAATTGGCAATGATAAAGCAAAATGGCAATTCCTAATGTTGGAGAGGTTGTGGAATGACTGTCACAGTAATATATTATTGGTGAAGCTGTGAAATTGCTTTGGAAAGCAAAAAAAAATTGTGGAAATGAAGTGACTGAGATGTCTATACCCTTTGAACCAGAGACTCCATTACTGGGTTTATACCTTAAAGAAGCTATCAAAAAGAAGCAAATTCTCATACACATCAAACACAAAAAGTATTTTTTGTGATTACAATGAATTAAAACAAAGTGGCTATTCATAAATTATGGAATTGTTAAACAAATTGCAGTGCATGAATGTAATGGAACATTCATATGCAGTTAAAAAATGTATATGGTAAATACAGAGATTTAGTCCTCCTCCATTAACAATTCTAAGGAGATTATTAACAAGAAATCTACATCAAGATATTTTGCAGCAGTACTTTTTATGATAGAAAAGAATTGGAAACAAAGTATATGCCTATAAGTTGAAGAATAGATAAATCATTGTACATTAATATAAGAAATCACAAATATAATTAATACAGAAAAGTCCAGAAAGATCTACATGAACTGATGCAAGTAAGTCATACCAAGAAATAATATACACAAAAGCTACAACAATGTAAATGTGAAGAACCACTACCAAAAAGTGTTTTTTTTAATATTGTAAAACTACAAAGAACAATCATGACTCAAAAAAGAGATATGATATTACACCCTATTCTATGAAAATAATGGTGATATGAAAAATAAATGACAAGAATTTTTTAATGAGAAAAGTATTTTAAAAAACAAAAAGCTTTTGTATCAGAAAATAAAACAAAACTATATTTTCCTTGTCCACAAGAGATCATGCTGTAATCAGAAAAACTGCACCAATACTAAAATCTATATGATCCTAGTAATGAGAAAACATTTACAAAATTTCAGAGTTGTATGAAACTCCAGAAATTAAGTATAATCTATATACCCTTTTCAATATACCTAACAAATTGCCATCTAATCTCTACTGAAATAGTACTTCACTAGATGTAGTACTTATTCCATTTTTGGATAGCAATAATCATCATGAAGTTTTTACTTAACAGTAAAATGAAGTCTTTTCTCTCTGCCATATATATTCATTGTTACTAATCTAATCTATTCAGAGAAAGTACAATTCCTCTTTCACAATAGCCATTTAAATACCTGGAGAAAGGTATCATATCCCACTGGTCCTGTAATGCTTGTGATGTGTTGTACCAAATACGATGAGATTGCTAGGAGCAAAGGAATGATATAAGAGCATAAATAAGCAGTCAAAGAATATGAATAAAGAGTTCTCAAAAGAATTACAAAGCATTCACAGCATGAAAGAATGTTTTCATTCACTAATAAGAGAAATGCAAATCAAAATAACTTTAAAATTTAATGTTACAACCTGCAAATTAGCAAAAAAGATGACCAAAAATGACTACTAAATATTGGTAAGATTATAGAATAATAGGCAGATTAATACATTGTTGGTAAAGCTGTGAAATTGTGCAGTTATTTTGGAAAACAATAATTTGAACCAGAGACTTCATTATTGGGTTTACACTTCAAGGAAAGTATCCAAAAGAAGAAAGTTCTTATGTATCCCCAAATATTTATAATAGTACTTTATCACAAATAATTGGAAACAAAGTAGATACCCATTAACTGGGGAATGATTAAACAATTATGATACACAAATGTTACAGAATATTATGATGCTATATTTAAGACATAATGAATGTTTTATAGTTTAGTTGTAGCACATTGCATACATTTTTGATCTTACTCATTGTAGAAATTTGTGCTGATTTTTGTGTCTTTAAAATACTATTTCTTATAGAAATTAGCTCTCTGTGAGGGCATCAAGAGTGGAGCATACTAGGATTAACTATGACAGTATGAGAAACAAGAGACATTAAAAATTCATTTTTTAAAGAAACAGACTATAATATACTTTATAAAATCTATAATTTAGCATGCTTAATATTACTTAACTTCTTTAATCTTATCATGGAGTGTCTACATTGTAATATAATTGGAGTCTTAAAAAAAAGAAAAAAACATGATTTTGCTAGTTTTGCTATAATTTAAATATTAAAATAAAATTTATCTTAAAAAACCTGTGGTTGAGAATTTCAACACTGAGCTCAAAATAACAGTGCAATCTTTGGAAATTCCTTCATAATAACTCAATAAGGCATTGAACTATTGCTCTGATTCTCCTCATTTTCCTTCTACCAGAAATTGGGACTCTGACTTCACTTTGGTTCTGATGGTGAACTTTTGCCTTCACCTCACTTCTGGACACAATTTCCAAACCAAGATGCTTGAATTTCAATCATTTTCCTCATTTTAGTAATCTTTCTCCAAACAGAATTTTGAACTCTGTCCCTGGATACTACTTGAGTTTTAATAGGTGGATTTTTTATTATACCTTGGAAAATTCTTCCAATTTTTTCAATAAATTATGAGGTAAGGTTCTCAATTGAGAAGTTTGGGAGAGGAAAGAGCTATATAAGTTCTGAGGAGGAATGAAAAGGTGTGAAAAAGACACTGTGATAAGTAGGATAGTGGGCTAATTATATATTACAACATCATTGTGGTTAAAATAAATTTGTAGTAGACCCAGTCAGCATAGTTTCATGGTTTTTTCTTAGCTTTGTTCATCCACATATTAGTAGGAATGAAGGCAACAGATGGTGGCAGTAATTCAAGACTGAAGCTTGTCACGGTAGGATCAGCAATATAATAGAAGAAAAGTCTCAAGAACAATGTAAACTTGAACTGATCCACCAAGGGGTTAGAATGGGGAAGGAAAAAGAATGTAGCTAGGGCAGGGGTTATAGCCTTGAAAACTGAAGGGTTGAGGAATTCAAGGCACAATGCATATGAAGAACAGGATTTCAGGCTGCCAGTCACAGGGAGATATGGAATGAAAATAAATTGTGATCAGATATGGGAATTTTAGAATTTGTGTACATGGCAGTGGTACATTTGTATGTGAGGGAAAGATCAAAGGTATAGCAACTTTGTGTATAGCTGACATGGAATGGAGGAGTAGATCATACGGAATGAAGTAAATTTCCAGTAAGTATTTAGATATATTGAAATCCTCTGCTATGAAGGCAGGAGAGACTATGGGTCAGGCACTGAACTCATTGAAGAAGTCTTTTGGAAAAGAATCAATCCTACCAAATTCCTGCTATGTAAGTATGCATATGTAAGTATGGTCCTTCTGACTAAACCAAGGAGAAGCAAATGAGAGAGAGAAATCTCATAAAACATTATCACTAATCTATATTGGTGAAAAAAATTTAAGTAAATTATTAGTAAAGCAGTGATATCAATAAATCAAAAAAGATTGTACATTATGATCAGGCTGCATTAGTAAAAAATACAGTCTCTTTACAACACAGGGAAAATTACAAACCCAATAGTTTTTAATAATAATAATCTAATCAAACTAATTTCACCACATAGATGCAGAAAAAAGCTATTAATAAAATATAATAAATATTTCTATTAAAAGCATACAACTTTTATATAAATATCCATCTCAAAGCAAAGACAGCATGATATATAATGGTGCAACACTAGAGGCCTTTATTAAAATTAGGAATAAAGCAAGGATGTCTATTAATACCAATATTATGAAACATATTGCTAACAATAAAACTAAGAAATAGAGAACAAGTGTAGATGGAAAGGAAACACACTATCATTTTTTGCCTATTATCCGATGTTTTCCATAGAGAACATTAAAGAAGAAATTATTAAAAATAACTTCAGCAAATCAGCAAGATATTGAATAAATCAATACAAGACATTACTATTTTTATAGCTCACCAAGGAACTGAGCCTAAAAAAAGGGAAGTAGAAATTATTTCAAAATAACTAATGTCCAAAATGAATCCCAACTAAATTACATGTAAAAACTAATAATTTCAAAAGTAAGACACATTTTGCTGAAATGAAGATAAATTTAAATAAATGAAAATATATTAATTAATTGATATAGATTGACTTATAGCAATATAACAAAAAATAGCAAAACTACATAAATTAATTTATTCATTATCTTGCCAATCACATTTCCAAAGACTTACTTTATGAAACTAGAAAAAAAAATTCACCTGAAAGAAAAATAAACATGAAAAATCTCAAGGAAGTATTTTTTGAAAGTGGGGAGAAAGGTATCCTACCAATCCTAGATCTCAAACTATATTACAGAATAGAAATCATCAATGCTATGATGTACCAATTAAAAAGTAGAAAAGTTGCTCATTGGAGCAGTGAGGTACAGTATATAGTCCTAGGCTTAAAATCAAGAACACCAGCTCCAAATCTGATCTCAAACATTTAATTAGCTATGTAACCCTGAACAACTGTCATAGGTCTGCCTCAGTTTCATCAGTTGTAAAGTGGAAATAATAATAGAACTTATAAGGTTGTTGTGAAGCTCAAATAAAATATTTGTAAAGTATTTAGCACATAGTTAGTACTTAATATAAGCTTATTCCCTTTTTTCCTTTCACTTCAGATTAAGTACATTAGTAAATGTACATAGTAGTACAATTTTTGACAAAACCAAAGACCCTATTTACTAGTATAAAGATTCACTATTCATTATTAACCCCTTTGAAAACTACAGGCTGTCAAAAAGAAGGTTCATATCAACGTCATAAATTTGTAATAAGTTCTAAGAGGATATGCATGTATGAGTGTGTGTGTATAATGATATAATAAACAGATTAGAAGATATTTTTTGCATTTATGAATAGGATAAGATTCATTACCAAACATGAGATCACCAAAATTAAAGTAGACAATGATTTAATACCCCCAAAATGAAGCATTTTTGCACAAACAAAATAAATACAATAGTTAAAGTTTTAATGGAAACAGTTAATTGAGGGGGGAAAAATCTTTGCTGCTGCTTTCTTTGATAAAGATCTTCTAACTAAGATGTATAAGAAGAGCTATTCCTCAGTAGTTAAATGGTCAAAGGATTTAAAGTTTGCAAAGAAATCCAAGCTATCAACAGCAATGTGAAAAAAAAATCATTAATGATAGGAGATGTGCATATTACAAACAATTCAAAGTTTTCACCCATAAAATTAGCAAAAATGACATAAAAGGAAATTGATTGTTGAAGATGCATTTTTAACAATGCTGTGCTAATCATTCTGAAAAGCAATTTGGAGCTATGTCCTGAAAGCCAGTGACTCAACAAAAAAAAGAAAAAAGAGGAAAAAACCTATATTTACAAAAAAAAAATTATAGCAGCTCTTTTTATTGCAGCAAAGTGCTAGAAACAAAGGGTAACTCATCAATTAAGGAATGATTACTTAAATTATAGTATATGTAGATATAATGAATAGTTATGCTATAAGAAATGACAAAAAAAAGAATTGTTACAGAATTAATTAACTAAAGAAGGGTGAAGTGAGCAGAACCAGGAAAATTTATATAGTAATAACATCAATGGTGCCATTTTGAAAGGGGCTTTATCTCCTTCCCAATGTTAATCTCTTTTCACTGGATTATAGTATTTCTCATTTTCTATTCTAATCTGTTCAGTGTTACTGATGGTTACAGAAAGAAGAGCACATGTTGGAAATAAACTGAAGAACATCTCCTTTATATAATCAGAAATTATCTATCAGAAGGAAAGCCATAAAAGTTTCAAAATTGCTCAGTGAAGTGGTGCACAAATAATGTTTCTGCTACTGAGGTTACTGAGATTGAGCTAGGAGTTGTAAACTGCTGTAGGGCTAAAAGCAGATTGTGTATCTGTTCTAAGTCTGGTACCAATATGATGAATAGCTGGGGTTGAAAGGAGGGGGTACAGGGAACAACAAGGCAGTCTAAGGAGACATGAATTGGCCGGGGTAGGAAAAGAAACAAATCAAAGCTTCTGAGCCAGTCAGCACTGAGATTTAGTTCATAAATAGTTGCTGCATTTCCAGGATAGGGAGACACAAGATGGAAAAAGGATGGGAGAGTCAGAATTAAGTTAGTTAAAATTATAATTTAACTTATTTGCCTGTGCAGAAAGTGATTCTTCTCAGCAGATAAAATGATTTAAATAAAATAATTCCTCCATAATTAAGGGAGGTGCTTTCTTTTATTTTTTTTGCATAAAATCCAAAAGGTTTTTGGTTGTAAATTAAAATTAATTTTTCTCAGTGTCCTGAAATTCACAAATCATAAAATTTTAAAATAACTGAATAGTTGACATATACTATTAAAACAATAGTTGTAACCCATGCATTTTCTTATTGTGAAAGCTGGAAAATGTGTAGACACATCTGTTTCTGATACTCATTTGCAGAGGAAATGTGCACATTCTATAAATTTTTCTTCATCTCAATAATTCCTTCCCATGATCAAAAGGATAGTTATATTGGCCAGAGTTTTTTTTTTTTTATTTAAATCTTCCAAACACAGTCAATATCTAACATTCTCATTTGATGTTTCTGGTATTTAATGTCATAGCTCAATAGTAACTAATATGTTATTTTTTCTTGCTTTTACATGTCTTTTGAGCCTCACAAAATCATTATTTTCTCTATTTTACAGATGAGAAAATGAAAGCTGAGACAGGATGTGATTTTTTAAAGAGTTCACAGGATGTAAATAGTTGAATCAAATTTTGAGTCCTTTTAAATACAGTCAGTGTTCATTTCAATAGAGTTAACTGCATAGATCTTGTTCAAGTTCCTCCCCTGGGGGAAAAAAAATTGTAACATGCATTAGTACACTTCATACTATACAAAATATGTTAAAATACTTTTGCAAAAGTGTTCCAATTTCATTCTTTCAATGCTATTATTGAAAAAATGGATAGGATATGTAGCTTTGCAAAACTGGAAAATACTTTCTTGTAACTGTTCTGGGATTTATTACTTTCTAGCAAGTCATCTAGGGTTCAGAAAATACCTGCTTTCTTTAGAAATTATCTACCAGAATGATTTAGATTTCTCCGTAGGAGAAATATAGAAATCTGGATTCTAGATGTTTTTCAGCCCTTAGGTCATTCTGAGCCCTCAATTCCACAAACTACTCAGTTTAGGGTTTGAAGTGGAATAAGCTCCTCTTTTCAAATATATGTATGTGTAATTGAATGTAGATCAACTAAATAAGAATTCAGATACCTTAGCTAATTTAATCGTTTCCCCTTTAAGGTATGGTGTTTAACTGCATGAATGAAATGAATAGAACCATACTCTAAAACCCTAAAGCCAATCAAATGTAGTTTATCAATTCTAGTTTGCCAGGGAGAGCTGGACTTTTGCCCAAATTGCTTGCGAGCACTATTGTAGAAACCGTGTATGAAAGTTAAAACAAAGAACACAGTCTTTAACCTAGGAGACAGTCGCCTGCGCCTAGGGCACCCCAATCCAATTGCTCTTTGGAAACGTGTGCAAGTGGAGACATTCAACTGCAATAACAGATTGGATGAAAGAAAAGAGTAATACAATTGTCCCATCCTGCGCCACCCCCACCCCACAACCCATCAGCAAATCCCCACCCTAGTGGCAGGTGGACAGTGTTGCTATGAAGAAAAAGAATCAATTGTCTAAACTCCAAACTGCCACACGCCAGACCTCCACTATTGTGTGCTTTCAATAGAAATGCAAACGAGCAGCGTGTGCCATCCACAATCTGCTCCACTAAGACTCATTATTTATTCAGGGCTTGTGAGGATTTTGGTAAAGTTTTCATTTCAGCCGCAATCCCCATTTATACTTTAAAACGTGCATTGCAAATGCAGATTTCTGTTCTTTAAAATTTGTATTTAGCAGCAAATAGGTCTTGTTCAATTTCTGCAAACTAGAAACAGTACTTCAAGTTTTGTTTTACTGTTCTTAAACTGAAATAATCTTGAATGGTAATACTTACAAATTTTTACGATATAATTTTTCTAAAAAGCAGCGATTTCGTCAGCCAAATCAACTTTTCCTTTTTCTTTTTATGATTTAAAAGAGATTAAATTTGCCGGCTCCAGTCTGCCTGGTAACGGCATAACAAAAGCGGCAGATTTGAGGCATTGTAATCCTTCAACCCCCTCCACTCAAACACCTCCTCTCCCTCCCCCCTCCCCCCTACACGTGGCCTTCTGGCACGAGTCGGACAGCCTACAGCCTTATTACCATCACAATACTCCCCTGCTTCAGCCAATCAGTGTAAGGAACTCCACCAGCTGTCTTCTCAGCAGTCCGAAAGAACATAAAGAGGCTCCAGAGGAGACTCTAGCATTTTACTTGGTTACCAAACGTTGCTCTGTGTACCGAGATCTTACCCATTGAGTAAGAAGCAGCCAGAAGCTTCTTCTCTTTTTTGTGGACAACTTAATTTTTTTTTTCCTTTCTCCTACTGAATCATGACTCTGGAAGAAATCCACAGCCAGGAGATGGTTACCGAAAGCACCAATAGGTAATTATCAACTAGCAACTGCTAGAAGGAAAGGGAACCTTAGAGTTAGGCTGTAGCCGGGGAAAACTCCTGTAGGTCTGAGGAGCACATTCTTAGAGCCTGAGCTGGAGCATTCCAACTTCTGCTGGAAGGACGGCTCCCTACTCCGCCTGACCTTTTAAAGCGCTTTCCTTTTGCTATCTGCAGGATCCAGAACGCTGGAAAGTTATATTCAAATCGCTCTGATTATTTCGCCTTTTTAGCAAAAAGGATCCTTAAAGTTTTTGATTGGCTTTTAGCTACTGCTGTGTACGAGGAAAGAGAAGGTGGCAGAGTTGGTTTATGGAGGCTGTGGGGCAGTTGGGGTCCTCTCCCGTGGAAAAAGATTGTAGAAGGAATCCACAGTAGAAGCGTGTATTGGGAAAGATATTTGAGAATTTGCACTTTGTCTTGCCAGTGTTCACAGCATCTACCCTACAGCCGCAGAGATCTTAACGGTCTTTCTTTCCTCCTTTCTGGACTTTTTCTCACCCACATGCTTTCTTGTACTGTCCCTGTAGGATGCAGAGCGCTGGGAAAGCATTGAACGAGCTGCTGTTGTCTGCCCAATGCCAAGGCTGTCTTACTGCAGGCGTATATGAGTCTGCTAAAGTCATGAATGTGTGAGTATTCTATCAAGTGGCTCCAAGTAACAGTTGTTTATTATCATTATTACTACTACTACTACTACTGCTGCTACTACTACTACTACTACTACTACTACTACTACTACTACTACTACTACTACTACTACTATAATGTGAAGTGGGAATCATTGCTAGAGCACCCAACCAACATGTAGAAATAGAAGCAGAGACAGTAGAACAGACCCCCCCCAAAAAAAAACAAACAAACCTCACCCTAAATGTAATTTCAACGCATAGTTGTATTCCTTGTTTTAACTTCCTGAATCTAATGTTTGTAACTTTTCTTTTCCCTTCTTTACAGCGATCCAGATAACGTGGCTTTTTGTGTCCTGGGTACAGATGAGGAAGATGAGGGTGACATTGCTCTGCAAATTCACTTCACTCTCATACAGGCTTTCTGTTGTGAAAATGACATCGATATTGTTCGAGTCAACAATATTCAGAAGCTGGCAGCTATTTTAGGTGCTCATGAGGATTCTGGGGAACCCCAAGACCTACATTGCATTTTAATTACAGTAAGTATCATTCTACCCTGTCCACTCTTCCTTACCCAACATCAAAGATAAATTGATTGATGTGATCTGAATAGTAAAGTGCTTGAATATTTCCCTTTTCTTCTTCTTTGCAGAATCCCAATGAGAATTCCTGGAAAGATCCAGCTTTGGAAAAACTAAGCTTGTTCTGTGAAGAGAGCCGAAATGTAAATGACTGGGTACCCACTATCACTCTGCCTGAATGAGTACGATAGCTCAAGGCGCTTGGGAGAGCCTTAAAACCTTTGTTGTCGTATCAACTTGGTGCTACACACCTGGGCTAACCGAACAACCGGTGGCCGATTCTGTAGATTAGCATGGAGGAGAAATCAGAATTGAGCTGCTTGGAATGACATACAGTGGGCTGTTGTCAAAGGAAGAGAGGAGAGTGAACATACTGTGTCCGTGATTGGTTAGTGCCCACCAGTAAGCCTTTGTAGTGCTTCAGCACTGGAGAAGATGGCTTACCTTGGAGCTGAAAGAATATTCGAAGTTTATAAATCAGATGAAACTGTCTTGATAAGGAGAACAGGTTGAGGAAAGGGGAAAAAATAGCTACTAGAAGCTGAAACTGAGCTTCAGCAAAAGAAGGGAAACTGGGTCAACGATCCTTGGACTTAACTCAAAATTGCAATTAAACAACCTTATTTACTAGGGACTTCTGCATTTTTTTCAAAATTGATTATTGCAGTAATCCTAAAAGAACTGGTGCTCTTGATGAAGCAATGATGGAAGTTTACAATAATAAACTTACTGAAAATGAAATATCCTATTTGCTTGTTTTGCTTTGGGGAGGTAAAACAAGAATTCCAAGAGTGATTCTTAACATGTCACTAAGAGATTTCATTCAGTTCTACTGGGCAGTATGCTTGTTTGAATCTTCACATTTTAGGACTTTATGGCAAATCAAGCAAACTGTTCCAAGGAGGAACAAGGTTCTTTTCATACTTTTCCCTTTAAGAAATCCAAATATTCTAAAGTAGTAGCTAACTGAAGATAAAGCAAATAAATTTTTTCCATTCAATTTGATAATTTGACCTTTTGGCTTCTCTCCTCTATTCTTTGCTACAACTGGTTATCACAATGTCTGGCACTGCATACTTAATAAGCTCTGCTTTTGTGGTAGGTGGCCTTTGTATTTTCCCTGAGTGATTTGACAGACTATTCCCTAAAGAAATTTTTGTGTCATAAAGAAACTATGGACATATTAAATACATTCAGCAATAATTATAAAAGCAGCTATATTAAATATTGCATTTAATGGCTGCATTTGATACTGCTTTTAATTTTTTTCAATTTTGTTTTTAAATTTCTTCAATTAACAAGATATTTTTTCTCCCACTAGACTGCCCCTTAAAAAATGGAAAAAAAAATTAGCAAACCTTAGTGAAGCAAAACAAATTCCCACATTGTCCATATGTCCAAAATATATTTTTTATTCTAAATCCCATCAGTTTCAGGAGATGGATAGCATGCTTTTTCATCAGTCCTCTGGAGTTCTGCTTGGTCATTGTTTTGATCAGGGTTTTTAAGTCTTTTAAAAGTTATTTGTCTTTACAATATTAGGTAACTTTATTAGAGCATGAATTATTCAATGTTATTCTGTCATGGTAACTAAAAAAAGATTTGAAGAAAAATGTTGAGGCATATAGATATGATTAATTAGAAATACTACTTACATCTGCTATAACTACTTTGAGTTTTCTTCTATACACAAACGGACCTTTATTCACAAATCTATTTTCAGTCTTACAGGATCATTTTTTAAAAGTTACTTTTTAAAAATAATGTGGCAATTGCTTTTGTCTGCAGTGATATGGAAAATTTGCTACATGAATGCAAACTGGGAACATCTGTGATTTATGTCTTCAGAGAATTTTGTAATTTTAGAGAGAGAGTGACTTGTCCATGGTCATACAGCCTCTGAATCCAAATTCCACCTGACTTCAGGGTTAACCTTAGATCTATTAATTTTCTTATAAGATTAAAAAAAAAACAACATGGTTAAGGAACATTTTGGCTAAAATGAAGCCTTTACGTTAGGTTAATAGTGTATAATGGAAATTCACATGCTAATTTCACATAGTCTCATGAAGTTTAGTGGAGGATATTAGGTTTGGTTTGTTTTGTTTTTTTCTCAGAAAAAACTCAATTTTTGTATATAATATTTTAATTTTCCCCCAATTACATTCCCCATTTTTAAAACATTCATTTTGAGTTTCAAATGTTTCTCCCTCCCTCCTTTTTTCCCCTCCCCAAAACATCAAGCAATCTGATCTAGGTTATACATATGCAATCATGTAAACATATTTCTCCATTAATTATGTTATAAAAGAAACAGCAGAACAAAAGGGAAAAACCACTCCAAAAAGGGAAAATAATACACTTCAATCTGCTTTCAAACTCTAGTAGTTCTTTCTCTGTATGAGGATGGCATATTGGAATTGTCTTTGGGTCATTATATTTCTGAAAAGGTTTGAATCAATCAGAGTTGATCATCACACAATATTGCTGTTATTATAAACAATGTTCTGGTTCTGCTCACTTCACTTAGTATCAGTTAGTTCATATAAATCTTTCCAGGTTTTTCTGACATCTGTTTGCTCATCATTTCTTATATAGCACAATAGTATCTTATTATATTCATATACCACAATCTGTTCAGTTATTACACAGTTGATGGGCATTCCCTCAATTTCCAATTCTGTCAAATAAAGGAACTCCTAAAAAATACTTTTGTATGTGTAGGTCCTTTTCCCTTTTTTATAATTTCTTTGAAATACAGACCTGGTAGTTGGATCAAAATGTATGCACAATTTGATTGCTCTTAGGCATAGTTTCTAATTGCTCTCCAGAATGCTTGGATCAGTTCACACACAGCTCCACCAACAATGCATTCATGTCCCAGTTTTCCCACATCTCTAACACTTATAATTTTATAAATTTATAAAATTTATAATTTTCTTTTCCTGTTATTTTAGCCAATCTAAAAGGTATAAGGTGGTAGTTTAAGAGTTATTTTAATTTGCATTTCTCTAATCAATAATGATTTAGAGCATTTTTTCCCTTTTAATCTATCTTTTCTTTCACAACTCTAACATGAAAATATGCTTTACAGGATAGTACATGTATAAACTACATGAAACTGCTTACCATTGGAAGAGGGGAAGAAAGGGGAGAAGGGAAAAAATTTGGAATTCAAAATCTTATAAAAATGAATGCCAAAATACCTTTGATATGTAACTGGGGTAAAACAAAATATTGTTAAAAATAAAAATAAAATTAAAAATGTATACATACATAATAAATATATATACATGTGCATATATGTACATATGTAAAAGAAAGCTACAGAGGAAAACACTACAAAAATTAAAAAAACAGCTTGATGGAAGGTATACAAAATCTTGGCCAACCAGCAAGCACCATAAAAATCAGAATTAACCAAATAAAAATTGATGACACAAAGAAATGATAAGATTGTAAGAAAACAATTGATCTGCAAAATAAATCAAGGAGAGAACTTAAGTATCATACGATTCACAATTTAGACATAAAGAGTAATACTATAAGCAAATTAGAAGAACAAAGGATAGTCTACCTCTCAGATTTTTGGAGAAGGAAGGAATTTGTGATAAACTAGAGTACATTATGGAATGCAAAATTAATAACATATCAAGTTAAAAAGGTTTTGTGCAAACAAAACCAATACAAACAGGATTAGAAGGGAAGCAATAAACTAGCTCTGATAAAGGTTTCATTTCTAAAATATATAAAGAATTGACTCAAATTTATAAGAATACAAGCCATTCTCCAATTGATAAATGATCAAAGGATTTGAACATATAATTTTCAGATGAAGAAATTAAAACCACTTCTAGTCATACGAAAAAATGCTCTGAAATCACTATTGGTCAGAGAAATGTGAAATTAAGGCAACTCTAATGTATCAATATATATTCTCAGATTAGCTAAGAAGACAGGAAAAGATAATGATGAATGTTGAAGGAGATGTGAGGAAATTGGGACACATACATTGTTGGTGCAGTTGTGAACTGATTCAACTTCTGGAGAGCAATATGTTCAAAGGGTTATCAAACTCTGCATATCTTTTGATCCAGCAGTGTCTCTACTGGTCCTGCATCCCAAAAATATCATAAAAAAAGAAAAAGGACCCACATGCCGCAAAAATGTTTGTGGCAGTCCTTTTTGTAGTGGCAAGGAACTGGAAACTGAATGGATGCCCATCAGCAGGAAAATGGCTCAATAAGTTATGTTATATGAATGTTATAGAATATTATTGTTCTATAAGAAATTATCAGCAGGATGATTTCAGAAAGGCCTGCAGAGATTTACATGAACTGATGCTAAGTGAAGTGAGTAGAACCAGAAGAACATTGCACACAGCAGCAGCAAGGTTATAAGATGATCAATTCTGATGGACATGGCTCTTTTCTATAGCAAGATGATTCAGGCTAGTTGCAATAGTCTTGTGATGAAGAGAGCCATCTATACCCAGAGAGAGGCCTGTAGGTACTCAGTATGAATCACAACATAGTATTTTCACTTATTTTCTTGTTGTTTGCTTGCATTTTGTTTTCATTCTTATTTTTTCCCTTTTTGATCTGATTTTTCTTGTGCAGCATAATTGTGGAAATATGCATAGAAGAATTGCACATGTTTAACATATATATGTGTGTGTGCATGTCTGTGTGTCTGTGTGTCTGTGTGTCTGTGGAGAGAAAAAGACAGAAAGAGAGAGAGACAGAGGGAGACAGAGAGAGAGAGAGAGAGAGAGAGAGAGAGAGAGAGAGAGAGAGAGA
>JAJPUD010024954.1:1558-18127 GCA_023553655.1 Myrmecobius fasciatus
GGAAAAGAATTTATTCAACATTGGTTTTTAACAGCTACCTAATATAAATGAGGTAAACAAAGGAGTTTCTCTGATCATACAGTTTTCTTGAGGCTAAACTTGTTCTCTGAAAGACTTCTGCTCTGGCCATGTTGCATTAGGAGACTTTCATATTCAAATATCTAGGAGCTAATCTGATTATACCCATTTTACTGACTTAGAAATGGTATACATTTCATTGTATAAACATATATAATTTATATAAATTAAGACATTTTCTCTAAGTAAATGACTGCTCACAACCTTAAGAAAATAGAATTGCATTTGTAGGTTTCAGAAGTAATGAATTCTGCTCACTCACTTTGCTTTGAAATATTTTATATTACCCCAGATCTCATCAGTTTACTTTCCTACAGTAGCATGGTCCTCTTGTTAGTGGGGATATTTGCCCTGTCCAAAAAAAAAAAAGATGTTGGTTTTTTTATTTGTTTGTTTGTTTGTTTGTTTTTAATGTGTTGATGACTAAGACACTTAGGAGGTACTGAGAAATCACTCTTTAGTTTTTTTCTATATAATGTAAAATCTTTGTTTTAAAGTCTATTTAATTTTTGTCTTTGTATTACCAATGCCTAATAAAAATATTTGTCTAGCAAAATGCTTCTCATATAGCAAGCATTTAAAGATTGCTTGATCCTTGATTTTATTTTTTGTAAAAAAAAGTGAATGGGAACAATTAATATTTTGAAAACAACTTCTACATATGCATTATTTCACAATTGTAAAACTTTTCACTGCAGTTTCATTGCTATTGGATTTTTATGAGAAATCTTAATCAGTTCTTATATAAAAATACTTAGGACTACTGTCTTCTTGTGATTTTTATATCAGTGTGATTCCAACATTGACTTCAAACAATTCAAAACTGCTGTTCTCACCACCTCTTTCCCAACTTCTGAATCTTTCCTCCTCTTTGGACAGATGCACAATAGGAAATGACCAACTTGCAAGACACACCATTATGAAAGCTAGAGTCCAACAAAAAGATTAATTCTTCAGTAGTATCTTTAATTCCATGTTGGCAATTTTCAACAAAGACTAGTTATTTCTATTCATTATTTTACTTATCTTTTTTTTTTGAGCTGTCTCCATGTAGACAGCCAGTATTTTTCACTGCTTCAGGCTGAAGAAAAAAACTACACGCTCATATTTGTATCTCATTACCTAGCAGAATCCAGGAGATACAATCTATTACTAAATAACCCATTGGCAATAGAATAAGAAGAAATAAAGAGACCATTGAAAAGTATTCATTTATACATAAACATTACAGAATAATATATTTTAAAAGCACTGATTTTAAATTTCCAGAAAATGACTTAAATGGAAAGCAGTAGGTGATCTGCACTACTTCGAATGACATTCTGTTTCAATGAAATAAAAAGTCATGCCTTCAGGTTTAAAGGGGATTAGCAGTCTATTTTGGGAAAGCAGGGAGCGCCAAAATGAGGTATATAAAATGGAAAAGAACCATTTGTAAAAATATATAACATGTACTAGTAGATTTTTCATACAGTCAAATGTCCCCACTTAGGTTGCTGGAACCAGAAATGTGGCAGATAGAAATTACATGTAGCAACAGGAAGTTCTTTTCCCCAAAAAAGCTAGGATGCTTATGCCATAAAGGAAAGTATGCACTTTGATTATACAGTGTGTTTCTTGGTTCTACCTACAGATCTCATTCTGGCACAACTAAAATTCATGGAGTGAAATTATCTCTAGGTCAAAATATTCAGCAGCAATCCACTATAACATTTATGAAACACTTAAGTGTCTTTGTGGTCCATTGAATAAATGGAATACGGCTTTTATTTTTATAAACTCTGAGGATAAGGCCTGGTCCAATGCTATTAGTAAGCCTTAAAGCACATTTTAGAAGACTACTAGGAAAAGTGATTCTCAAATGGTAAGATTTGGTCTAGGAAGTAGGAGTGGGATTTGTGTGAAGATGTGAGGAAATATATTTAGATTAGTAACTGCTTTAAGTTAGATTTGAAATCAGGAAGATTAGTCTTACTGATAACAATCCAGGTGCCCTATACAATATAACATTTAGCTGCCTTGAGAGAGAATAGGATGGGATAAATGTTTTCTTTTTTTTCCTAAATATGTGGTTCCTAAAACTAGGAACAAAGGTATGTACACAAGCAGAAATGCTTTGGGAGCTTTGAGAGAGAAGGGAAAAAAAAAAAAAAAACAATTGCGGTATTTTCAGTAATGTAAAGTACTTAGATAAAGACTAGGATGGAGACCTTAGGCAACATCTCTTAGAAAATATAGAACAGACTCACACAGGATGAGAAGGTGTGAATTAGTTCTGTTCTGCAGGGTCAGAAGAAATACCGACCATAATTCAATGAAAGAGGCATTAAAATAAGTTTAGGTTTCAGTCAAAAAGATTTTTAATAAGTAGTTAGAGATGAACAGATGGAACAGAAATGATATTTAGTAGGACTAAAAAGGAAGGCAGCAAAGAAAATTTTGAAAGTAATCAGGATGGAGATAAAAAAAACAAAATGGTTGTGTTGCAGTCTGAAGCACAAAGACTTTAAGGAGCAGAATGACAACAATATCAATGGTAAACATAAGGATTTGGAAGGGATACATTTTTGTATCATAGAATTGATAAGGGTCAAATTTCAAAGGATTAAGAAGTAAATGGATGATAGTGTTTATTAGTCAATTAATTCAGGATAAAGCTCCTGGGCTAAGCTCTGGGAATCCAAATATAATTATGAAGAGAGAAATTTTTGCCTTCAAGTAGTTTATACTTTAATGAGGAGAGCAATATATAAAAAGAAGTGGTGGTAGAAGGAATGTTGCCCTGCACCGACATGGTAGAAAATGTCTAGAGAGTCAGGTGGAGCCCAGATAGATTTTGAAAAGGCTGAACACTTAAAATAGAAAAATTTTTAGGAGCAAAGGGCCACAGGCAAGGAATGTACTTCTAGGAGGAGATAACCAGTTTATAGCAAAGTTCCTGTTTGAGAGGACTTCTGTGGAAAAAATAGAAAAAGTTCATAGAATCAGGAGTTTCACCTGGAAAGTAACAAAAACAGACAGGTTGCAGATTTAGACTATTTACTGAAAATGTGACAATGAGAAAAAAGGGAAGGTTAAGATTGCAGCTGCATTGCAAGTCAGAGTCAAACAAAAGCACTATAGATAGGGGAAAGCAACAGTGAACCTATATTAAACGGAATAAATGGAATATAAAATTCTT
Source organism: Myrmecobius fasciatus (assembly GCA_023553655.1). NCBI lineage: Eukaryota > Metazoa > Chordata > Mammalia > Dasyuromorphia > Myrmecobiidae > Myrmecobius > Myrmecobius fasciatus. The sequence goes on from JAJPUD010024954.1 coordinate 4,818, forward strand.
TCCTATCAATACATACAAGTAGAATTTTTTGGTAGGTTTTCACATTACTTGTACGTTTCTTATCTGAATATCCATTTTTGTGGTGAATAGAGTGGATGAGTGAATAGCAGGTATAGAAAAAAACTTTGCTTTGCAAATCTTAAAGTGCTACATAATAATTTTAATAGCAAAAATAATTTATGATGAAGATAATGTTGATAGATTTTTGCATAGATATGAGAAGAATTTGTGTTTTTTTAAGCAAAGGGGAACTCATGATATGGCTTCTTTTCTAATATTTGTACTCCACGAGGGATGTGCCTAGGGTGCTAAGATCTTGCCCAAAGTAACATACTTAAAAATATCAAATTGGGATTTAAACCTAACTTTTCCAGATTTCAAATATAGAACTCAAATCTATACATGATGACCCTATCGATTGGCTATATTTGCTTTTCTTTTACTTAATAGAAGATGTTGTGATACTTTGAGAAGAAAATAAATCAGTCCAAATCATTTTTTGAAAGGAATAACTTTCAAAAAACATTTTAATAAATAAACCTGAGTTTAGGCTTGGTCAGTTATTTTTATGATGTTTAATACATTCTGTTTCAAACAAAGTTTTTCTGTAATTTGGAGGACATTGCTTAAAGCAGTATTTTTCTATGTTTTTTCTCCTATTACTTGTTGGGACACAATTATTTAGAGAAAATTACTCAATAGCTACAGAAGAAATATAACCTATTTAAATAGGTTTATTTCCACTCGAAAGGCAGTTGTATTTATTATATTTAATAGTAGAAATATATGAAGATAAATGCTTTTGATGTGCCAAGCATAGTATTAGCAAATGTTGGAGAAATTCAAGTCATTTTCTATATTCTGTGTTTCAACATTCTAATGCAACTATTAAGAGTTTTAGCTGCTTTTTTGTTTTTAGTTTCTCTAAACTAAGAAGGACATGTGGGCTAAACACAAAAATGCTAGTGATCTTTCATGGTTTATTTGTTGTTAGTTGTTTTTGTTTGTTTGTTTGTTTGTTTGTTTTTTTTTTTGAAACTGATCTACCAAATCTTTATATTTTGGCTTTGTTTCACCTCAGAAACACCAAAGAAAACAAGGTCATCACAAAGTCACTGAAAGTATCACAACTTAAAATGCTACTCTTTGGGATTGATGAATAGCTTCAATTTTCTCAGTTCCATGACAAAGGGAATTGGAGCAGTTCTTTGGAGATCCATAAGAGGATGGAAGTACCTGGATGAAAAATGACATTTCTGGAAATGTTTGTGGCAAGGTTAGAACATTCTAAAAATGAAATGCTTAATGTTCTTCAAAATTCAGGCTAAAGACCGTGATCTTACGGATGAAGAAAGTGGACAACTAAGAAATTATTAGAAGCCATTAATTATATAATTGATGTGAAGCTTGAATTTATAATCCAACATATACATTCCAATATATGTGAGAAGAGTAAATATGTATTACAAGAACAAAAGTGACCTTATGATTTAAGAGGCTGGAAACACAAGGCCAAGCCATTAATCCAGTCTTTGCTTATGACTAATGCAGTGTCTTTAAACATGGTAAATACTCTCTTCTATGCTTTGGTCTCTTCATGTTGAAATAATGAACAGGCTATTAAAAAAGACAAAAGCTGGTAAGCCCTAAATTCAAAATTGAAAGTTTCTTAGCAATGACCCTTAAGACTCATGCTTGAGGCATCTAGGTAGGATAGTGGATAGAACCCTGGGTCAAAAGTCAGGAAGACCTGGGATCTAATCTGGTATCAGATACTTCCTAATTGTGTATCTTTGGGCAAGTCACTTGACCTCTGTTTGCCTCAGGTTTTTCAACCAGAAAATGAGGATAAGCACTTAACTTTAGAGTTGAGATAATTATATTTTTTTAAAACTTACTTAGCACAGTGACCCTAGTATGTTACAGTTCAGTTATCTCAGTCACGTCCAAGTCTTGTGACCTCTTTTGGGAAGTTTTCTTCTCAGAAGTACTAGAATGGCATACAATTTCTTTCTCCATCTCATTTTATAGAATAGGAACTAAGGTAAAAAGGGTTAAATTGTTTGCCCAGGGTCACACATCTAGTAAGTGTCTCTTGACATGCCATATTTTGTTTTAACTTTCCATGATGAGTATTGGCTCACAACTATCACAATATTGACTTATCCCTCTATCTGCTACATCCCAGTTGTTCTTCCAACATAGTGGATTGAATACACACACACAAACACACATATATACACATATACATGCACATGCATACATACATACATATATATATATATACACATATACATGCATATACATATATATATATATATATATATATATATTTATTTATTTATAAAGAGAGAGAGAGGGAGAAAGTTTTTCATGCTACCATCCAAGGACATCAGAAATTGGCCTTGGTCTATGTCTGAATTTTTAGCCCCTATGCAAATATGCATACTGATGAAACATCTTTACTTAACATCATCAAGAATACCAACTACTCACACATGAACCATAAATAAAAAAGATACTCTGAGTTCTGTATTGTACACTCATGTTTTCACATTAATTTGTGCAGGTTTAAAGATTCATTTATATTATTACTGTGGACAGGGCTTTTTAATTCATTTGTACCTCTTTTCTTAGTCAGACTGAACTTTTCACAAAAAAGGTATTTAAGTGTCCATGAGATGATTTCCTCCTTCCTGTATCTTTGTCTACTTTACATTATTATTGTTGGATTGGCTTCCTGGCTATCTCTCAAACAACACATTACATATCCAGATTCTAGACATTTTCCCTCACTGACTCCCATGTGTGGAAGGGCTTTTCTCCTTTGCTCTAATTCTTAACTTCATTCAAGATTCATCTAAAGAGTCTTTCATAATCCTACTGAATACAAGGAACTTCTATTAATTATTTTAATTTACCTTACATATATTTGCTTGAGCAGTTATTATCTTCTCTTCCACAATAAACTGAGTTTTTTTGAGAACAATTATTGCTTTTAACCCTTATTTGCATCACTAGTGCTTGGTACAGCACTTAACATAAAAGTACTTAGTGTTTAACAAATTAGGTCATTATTGCATTCATCACCTTTTTTTTGTGCTTCGGTCACATTTCATGTGTCTTATTGCACAGATTGTACAGAATCAGAGCCCTTCTTTCTTAATCTCCTTTCTTTGCCATGATTTCTGAGGGAAAACAAAACAAAATAAAATTCAAAAAACAAGTCAAGCATCAAGGAACAATAGTTAGGATTATCTAGGATCTTGCAGCTTTGACAATAAAAATTATAAAATCTGGAATACCATATTCTTGAAGGGAAAGGACCAAGAATCAAATATTCAGCAAGACTGAGCACCAGGGGAGAAGATGGAGCTTCAGTGAAGCAAGGAATTATGTTTTATAATTTTTTTAGTTTGCAAACAAATGCATGGGGAATTTTTCAACATTGACCCTTTCAAAGCCTTCTGTTTCAAATTTTCCTCTCCTTCCTCCTGCCCCCTCCCCTAGATGGCAAATAGCCTAATACATGTTAATTATATTAAAATCTATGACAAATATAATAAATGTATACTTATTTATACAGTTATCTTGCTGTACAAGAAAAATTGGATCTACAAGGGAAAAAAAAAACCTGAGAAGGAAAACAAAATGTAATCAAACATCAACAGAAAGCATAAAAATGTTATGTTGTGGTCCACACTCAGTTCCCATAGGCTTTCTTCATCACTAAACAATTGGAACTGGTTTGAAATATTTTATTATTGAAGAGAGCCATGTCCAGCAGAATTGATCATCATATTTTCTTCTTCTTGCCGTGCATAATGATTTCCTAGTTCTTGGCATCAGTTCATGCAAGTCTCCCAAGGCTGCTCTGAAATCACCCTGCTGGTTGTTTCTTACAGAACAATAATATTCCATAACATTGATATACCATAATTTGTTCAGCCATTCTCCAATTGATGGGCATCCATTCAGTTTCCTGTTTCTAGCCACTACAAAAAGTGCTGCCACAAACATTCTTGCACATGTGGGTCCCTTTGCCTCCTTTAAGATCTCTTTGGGATATAGGCCCAATAGAAACACTCCTGGGTCAAAGGGCATGCACAGTTTGATAACTTTTTGAGCATGGTTCCAAATTGCTCCAGAATGGTTGGATCTGTTCACATTTCAATCAACAATGTATCAGTATCACAGTTTTCCCACATCCCCTCCAACATTATTTTTTCCAGTCACCTTAGCCAATGTGAGAGGTATATAGTGGTATTTCGGAGTAGTGTTAATTTCCATTTCTCTGATCAATAGGGATTTGGAGCCCCTTTTCATATGACTAGAAATGGTTTTAATTTCTTCATCTGAAAATTGTTCACATCCTTTGACCATTTATCAATTGGAGAGTGGCTTGAATTCTTATAAATTTGAGTCAATTCTCTATATATTTTAGAAATGAGGCCTTTAAAAGAATCCTTAAATGTAAAAATAATTTCCCAATTAATTGCTTCCCTGCTAATCTTGTCTGCATCAGTTTTGTTTGTACAATTTTTTTAACTTAATATAATCAAAATTATCTATCTGGTATTCAATTAAGAGTTCCAGTTCTTCTTTAGACAGAAATTCCTTTCTTCTCCACAGATCTGAAAAGTAAACTATCCTATGTTCCTCTAAATGAAGCAAGGAATTTTCAATCATTTCTATTGAAAACACCAGAAAAAAACCCACAAAATTTGATCTTCAAATACAGGATTTAAGAGAAGCATAGAAAGTTAAACAGTAAAGAAAAAACAGACAGCAACAACAACAAACTATTTAAAGATTAAACCACTTATATTTCTAGATGGGAAAATGATACTTGTAACTTTTGAGATTGTTTTGTGATATTTGAATGGGTTCGGATTCGCTCCTATAAATGACGCTCTCAAACTCAAATGGAAACAAAAGTAAAAGTTTAATCATAAAAGGCACAGTATCGACAGTTTAGATTTATACAGGCAGCAAGACAAGATAATAATGACTAAAATTAAACCACTAATAATAAGGATAGATAGGGGGAGAGAATACATCACCAATTCAATGGAACCTCTGGCATCAAATGGCTGGGAGCCCCGTTTCAGCTCAATCTACTTGAATTGGGAGGTGTTCTTGCGCGAAGCGTCCTTCCACAAGTGAGGCTCAGCAGTAAGTTTAGAGTATGAGCTTTATATATGTTTTATACAAAAGAGGCTTTCAGCCAAAGGCTGTTACAGAGTTATGGTATGTATCCACAACATACGCAGTCTACGTGACTAAAGTTAGTTACTTTGACCTGTTCCAGGATCCTGAGTTTGGCTTGTTTCTACCAAAGGTTTATGTTCAAAGGAGGAGCCACCTACCTTTGATCATAAACTGTCCCAGGAATGGCGAGTCCCTGGTTTCTGTTGCCAAGATTATACAGAGTCCATGGAAGGGTCAAATGGAAGGGTCAGGTCTGTTAATATTGAAAGATCTTACTACTTTAATCTGAAAATTAATATAGAATAGTAATTTTCTATTCAGAGATCTATAGTCTTTATTGTGGAAGTTGTCATACATGGACAGATGTATAAACTGGCTGATGAGATGAAATCAAAGAAAGAATTAAGGGCTGGAAAAAGAATTATACTGGGAGAAGAAAAAAGGGAAACTAAAATGGAATAAATTATGTCACATGGAGAAGCATGACAAACTATTAGAATACAGTGAAAGAAGGGAGGGAAATTAGCACTGTCTGAAGCTTAATTTCCTCAGCTTTGGCTTAAAGAAGAAATAACATTCACTCAATTTGGTGTAGAAATTTACCTTATCCAATAAGGAAGTAGGAGAAGAAATGGGAAAGAAAAGGGAGGGGCTAAATAGAAAGGAGGGCAGGTAAAAGAAGGAAGGAAGAACAACAAAAGGGAAGGTAGGTTGAGTGAGGGATGGTTCAGAAGCAAAACACTACTAAGGAGGGGCAGAGTAGAAAGAGAACCAAAGTAGATAAAGGAAAGAAAATAAGATGGAGAGAAATGCACAGCTGGTAATCACAAACTCTGAATGTGAATAGGATGCACTCTCGCATAAAATGGAAGTCAATAGCTGAGTAGATTAAAAACCAGAATGCTACAATATGTTGTTGAAGAGAAACACATTTGAACAGAGTTTCATACAGAATAACAATAAGAGAATGGGATAGAATCTATTATGCTTCAGCAACTGCAAAAACAACAAGAACAATAATAACAACAAAAACCAGCGGTAGCAATTCTATTTCAAAGAAAGCAAAAGGAAAAAAAAAAAAACTCTAATTAAAACAGATAAGAAAGGAAACTAGTCCTTGTTAAAGGGTACTATAGGCAATAAAGTGGTAATGATGCTAAATATATATGCATCAAGTGATAGAACATCCAAATTTTAAGAAAAGTTAAGCCAGTTAAAGGAAGAAATAGACAATAAAAGCATACTAGCATGGGAATGCAAATTCCCTCTCATGGAATTGCATAAATTTAACCAAAAAAGAAACAAAAAAATAAAGACAATAATAGAATCTTAGAAAATTCATATATGATATATCTAAGAAGAAAATTGAATAAAGATAGAAATATACTTTTTTCTCAGCAGTACGCGATGTCCTTGTTTTAGGGCATAAAAAGTTCACAATGAAATGTAGAAAGGCAGGAGTAGTAAATCCTTCCTTTTTAGATCATAATGCAGACGTCCAGGAGTGGAGCCAAGATGGTTGAGTAAAGAAGCTGCTCTTAGCTTTCCCAATTTCCCTCAAAAATCATACAAAAGCAAGCTGCTGAGCAGAGTCTGATGGAATGAAACCACTCTCCCACTCAAAATAGACTGAAAAAACTTCAAGAAAGTTAATTTTTACTTGGGTGAAAAAACTGTTCAGTCCAGGTCAAATAGATTCTAAGAAAGCCAGTGAGAGGGGCTTAAACATAGCAAATCAGTAACTAAGACCCTCAGTCATGGCTCAGTAGAGGAGAAAATCAATAAGGTAGTTTCTTCACAGCTCAGAAAGCAAACTCTTAGAAACCAGCCCGTTTTATGAATAGGTCAGGGAAAGATAGGTCCTGAAAAAACAAGGGACCCCTGTGCTCAAAATCAAGGTTAAAAGCTGTACAGGAAACTTGGGACAGAATCTTCTATACCCAAGAAGCTGAGGTCCACTTTAAAAGTAAAAAAAAGAAAAAAAGGGGGAAATCAAAAGAAAAGGAAAGAAAATGAGCAAGAAATAGAAAAGAACCTTGACCATAAAAAGCTACTATGGTGACAGGAGAGACCAAAACACAAACTTAGATGAGGACAGAATATTCAAAGAAGAAATCTCTAAGAGTGATATAAATTGATCTCAAGCCCAAAGAGGATCTTTGGAAAAAAACTTTGAAAGGCAAATAAGAGATAGAAGAAAAAATGAGAAAGGAAATGAGACATATGCATGAAAGAATCAACAGTTTGGAAAAGAAAGGAGAAAAAAAATTCCTAAAGAAATAACTCCTTAAACAGTAGAATAAACCAAATGGAAAAATAATGCAAAAGAGATACAATAAATGAAGAAAATCACACATTAAAATCTAGAACAGGGCATATGGAAGCTAATGACATTGTGAGAGGAATAATCAGTCAAATAAACTAAAAAGAATGAAAAAAATGGAAGAAAATGTAAAATACATCATTGCTAAAACAGCCAACCTGGAAAATAGAGTCAGAAGAGGCAATTTATGCCAGGAATCCAGGGCTGGTTCAGTATCAGGAAAACTATTACCATCATCTACCATTTCAAAAACATAATCATCAGAAATAATATGATAATCTCAATAGATGCCAAAAAATCTTTTGATAAAATACAAGCACCCATTTTTATTAAAAAAAAAAAAAAAACACCAGGCAGCTAGGTGGCACAGTGGATAGAGCACCAACCCTGAAGTCAGGAGTACCTGAATTCAAATCTGGTTTCAAACACTTAACATTCCCTAGCTGTGTGATCCTGGGCAAGTCACTTAACCTCAATTGCCTCAGCAAAAATAAAAATAAAACAAAACAAAACAAACAACAACAACAAAAAAACCACTAGACAACAAAGGGATGAAGCAAACTTTCCTTATAATAAGTAGTATCTATTGAAAACCTGCAGCAAACATTATTTGTAATGGAGAGAAATTGGACCCATTGCCAGTGAGGACAGGTTTGAAACAAAGATGTCCCTTATCACCACTATTGTTCAACATTGAACTAGAAATGTTGTGTTTACCAAAAAGAAAAAATAAATAAATCACTATTTTATTTAATTGACTAATTTAGATAGGAAAAGGAAAGAAAATAACAGTATCAAAAATGAAAATGTTGAACTCAACACAGATGAAGAATAAATTAAATACAATATTTAGGTTTTATTTTGCCAACAGTATGGCAGCAAATAGGACTACCTAATTGAAATGGATGAGTATCTTCAAATATTAATTGCCAAGATTGACAGAAGAAATAAATTACTTAAATAGTCCCATTTTAGAAAAAAGAAATTGAGCAAACCATTAATGAACTCCTTAAGAATAATATCTCCAAGGCCAGATAGATTTGAAAATGAATTCTGCCAAACATTTAAATAACAATTGAATTGCAATACTATGTAAGCTATTTGGGAAAACAGGCAAACAAAGAGTCCTGCCAAATTCCTTCTATGACACAAATAAATTGCTGATGCTTAAAGTAGGAAGAGCCAAAATAAGGAAAGAAAATTACAAACCCATCTCCCTAATGAATCTTAGTGTGAAAAAATTAAATAAAATATTAGCAAAGAAATTACAATTTTGTTAACAAAGAAATAAATTATGATCAAGCGGGAGTCATACCAGGAATGCAGGGCTGGTTAAATATAAGGAAAACTATTGGCACAATTGATCACATCAATAACAAAACTAACAAAACTTATATGACAATATCAATAAATGCAGAAAAAAGCTTTTGCCAAAGTACAAAAAAAAAAAGTAAAGATCATAGGAATAAAAGAAGTTTTACTTAAAACGATAAGAATCATTTATTGAAAACCATCATCTCTTTGTAAAGGGGGAAAGCTAGGTGCTTTGCCAAAAAGATCAGGGGGTGAAAAAAAGATATCCATTATTATTAATATGTTCAATATTATTTAATATTGTACTAGAAATGTTGGCTCTCCAATAAGAAAAGAAAAAGAAATTAAAAGAATTAAGAGTATGTTATGAGGAACTAAAACTACCAGTCTTTGCAGATGATAAGATTGTATACTTAAAGAATCCTAGACAATCATCTAAAAGCTTATTTGAAACAATTAACAGTTTTAGCAGATTTGCAGGATATAAAATAAACTCTCCCAAATAATCAGCATTTATATGTGTTATTACAGGCACCAGCAGGAAGAGACTGAAAGAGAAATCCCTTTAAAATAATTGGAGATAGCATAAAGTATTTGGGAATCTATCTGCCAAGATAATTTCAGTAATTATATGGACACAATTACAAAACACCTCTCACACAAATATTGTCAGATCTAAACAATTGGAAAAATATCAATTCTTAAAGGTAGAGTGAGCTACTATGATAAAATTGATAATTCTGCCTCAATTAATCTCATTAATCTCAATTAATCAATTAATTCAGTACCATACCAACAAATTTGCTAAAAAATATTTTATAGAGCAAAACAAAGCAAAACAAAAGAAAACAAAACAAAAACTAAAACTAAAAAAATCTACTTGGAGAAAAAAAGGTCAAGAATATCAAGGGGATTAATTTAAAAAAATACTAAGGATGGTGATCTAGTAGTATCAGACCTAAAACTTTATTATAAAGCAGCAGTAATTAAAAACAGTATAATACTGGCTAAATATAGACTGGTGGATCAGTGGAGTAGGTTAGATACACATGATAAAATAAGCAGTGTTTAGAGTAATATTTTTGATAATCCCCAATCTGGATTAAAAACTTATTATTTCACAAAAAATGCTAGCAAAAGTGAAAAATATTATGTCAGAAACTTAACCTATACTTGTCTCAGACTGTATACCAAAATAAGCTCTAAATAGGTACATAAATTAAGGAATAAAGGATGACACCATAAGCAAATTAGGAAAGCAAGGAATGGTTTGCCTATCACATTTGGGACATTAATGCATTGTTGGTGGAGTTGTGAAGTGATTCAACTATTCTTGAAAGCAATTTATTCTTATGCCCAAAGAGTGATAAAACATTGCATACTCTTTGATCCAGAAGTGTCATACCTTTGTCTGTATTCCAAGGAAACCATAAAGGAGGGAAAAGGACCTACAAGTTCAAAAATGTTTGTAACAGATTTTTTTATGGTGGCAAAAAGTTGGAAAATTAGTAGATGCCCATCAGTTGGGGAAATGGCTGAAAAATTTTGGTATATGAAAGTAATGTTCAGGACATTTCCTTTTTGAGACCAAGATGAGGGAGATCAGACAGGAGTCTCTGTAACCTCCTCCAGCCTTCCCTCAAACCAACAACATATGAAGCCTCTAGACTGGTTTTGAAGTAAAAAAAACTACATAATATCTGGAGGACAACACATTTCTAGAAGAAGATACAGTGGAAGAACTTCAAAACAGGTCTGTTTTAATTGGGCAGAGGGGTGGTCTGCTGAACCCAGACTGCAGAACAGAGAGACCCGGGCTGGAGCAGGAGTTAGAGTGTTGTGCCTTTCACACACTTGGTAGTCTTCTGTGGGCCACTTGAGCCAATATGTTCTGATTGTAAGCAGGTAGTTTGGAAAATCTGCCTTTTGTGGGGGGTAGATTGTAAACCACTGAACCCCTGAAGAGCATGCAACTTAGATGCCATTACACAGCATCCTAAATCAAACAATCAGTCACCAGAACTGCTCAGCACCTGAAATAACTCAATCAGCAGAACTGCCCTGGGGCAAATTAAAGCAGTTGTCCCTCCTTTGCCTTGAACAGACCTAACACCTTAAAAAAAAAAAAAAAGAACTCTCAGCTTTTATGGAGAGAGGGAAGAACAGACCAAAACTTCTGAGGACCCTAAACGTAAAGTAACTCCAGAAAAAGCCCCAAAGAGAGATATAAACTAGACTCCATGTCACAAGGTTTTCCTTGAAGATTGCATAAAGGATCTTAAAAGAGTTAGAGGAAATGTGGGGAAACAAAATGAGATCATTGCAAAAAATGGAAAAAGAATACAGTGAACAAAAAATGTAATTAGTCAATTGCAAAATGAACTAAAAACAGTAACTGAAGAAAATAAGACATCAAAAATTAGAATCGAACAAATGGAAGTGAATGACTCAACAAGACTTCAAGAATTAGTCAAAGAAAAACAAAAAAAATGAAAAGATAGAAGAAAATATGAAATATCTCCTAGGAAAAACAACTGACCTTGAAAATAGATCTAGGAGAGAAAATCTAAGTATTATTGGGCTTCCTGAAAGCCATGATGAAAAAACAAACCTAGACACTATCTTCCAGGAAATCATGAAAGAAAACTGCCCTGATATTTTAGCATCAGAAGGCAAAATAACTATTGAAACCATCCACCATTCAGCTCCTGATCTTGTCAAGTCATTCACTTCCATTTGTTCGATTCTAATTTTTGATGTCTTATTTTCTTCAGTTACTGTTTTTAATTCCTTTTGCCATTGACTTAATATCCTCTAAGTATGTTTTGATCTTCCTTGAAACCAAAGTAACTTTCTATAGTCAGAATTTTTTCTATTGTTTACTTTTTTCCCCAACCTATTACCTGACTTGTAACTTCTTGTAGGATTCTGCTTCCAGGCTGAAGACTGTGCTTTCTCAAGCTTCAGGAGTTTTGTACAGGTTTTCATATTTACTTCTAACAATCTGCATGTTTTCCATTCTACCAAGTTCAATGATGAAAGGGAAGTTGTTTACTACTACCTAGGCTATTATTTACAAGTACTCTTTTCTGCCTTGGAACTGTGACAAGGGTCTCTGCTCTACTTTGATCACAAGCTCTGATGTGTTAATGTTTCTCCTTCACCCTGAGACTACCACACAGCACTTGGACCTGGATCTGAATGTGGGCAAAACAGCAGAGCCTTGCCTTGGTGTTAATAAAGAGACTCCTATAATCTCCTTCTGACCAGTTCTTCAACCTCCTTACTATCTGTGGACTGAGAGTTCTGAAAAAATTTTGCAGCTATTGATTAAGTGGTTCCCAAGGCCTGCTCCTTGTTTGCTGAGACCCAATCTGATGTGGCATAGCCTGCACTGAACTGTAATACATTCTTCTCCTGATGTGATAGATTTGTAATGTCAAACTTCTAAGTTGTTTTGGATCAGAAAATTGTTTCAGTACATCTCCTTGTGTGTTCTGCTGCTATAAAATTTATCTAAAGTCATTATTTAAGGTATTTAGAGGAGTTTTGTGGAGAACTCAGACAAGTCCCAACCTTTAAAATTCTTCCATCTTAGCTAAACCTCAATCTCTCTTCTGTACTTTGACATCTTCCAAATTCAGGTTCTCACCAACTCTTCCCTCTGTTACTATAATTAGGGAAATCTTCCTATCCCAACTATTCCCTTTTCCCAATCCTTGTATATCCCATATAGTTCGTTCTTCAATTAACTTTTGTAAATGCAAGCAAATCTAACCATTGTTATTTTTCTATTCTAAAATGTTGAGTACCTCCCAGTTGACAATAGTATCAAATGTTATTTCACATTTATGTTTATTTTCATGCCTATTTTAATTTTTTAAGTTTATTTTTCTTTGTTTTTAATATAAAATGTTAACATAGTAATAGTAACCTATAAATGAAAATATATATTATATATCAGAACTATGTGCTATTTCTTTCCCTGAGACAATTGGGTTAAGTGACTTGCCCAAGGTCACAAAACTAGGAAATGTTAACTATCTAAGATCAGATTTGTACTCAGGCTGTCCTGACTTCAAGGCTGGTGCTCCACCCACTGTGCCAACTAGCTGCCCCTATGTGCTAATTTGTCAATTTTTTTAAATGTACTCTAACTTCAGTAATTTTTGTTTTCTTTTAACTGTAAACTTCTGATTTTGATTCATCCTAATATACTACCAGTTGTGTAGAAGGAATAAACAAATAACTCACTTGATAGCTTGCATGACTGATCATTGAACATCTAATATAAACATAGGAAATAATTGAAGACAAAATTGCAACTTCTTTTCATCACTCTAATTTAAAAATAAGTTTAAGAAAAAAGCTGAACCACTTTATATTCAGATCCTGAGGTGAGCTAATTGTTTTTGCTTGAAATGCTTGAAACTGGAGTTGGCTAATTTCTTTTTTTTTTTTC
>JAJPUD010024956.1:0-18125 GCA_023553655.1 Myrmecobius fasciatus
CTGATGATTCATATGGATTTATTTTGTATCCCGTAACTTTGCTAAAGATGTGGATTATTTCTAATAGTTTTCAGTTGATTCTCTAGGAGTCTCTATCTATATACCATGATATTATGTGCAGCTTGGTTTCCCCATTACCTACTTAAATTTCTTTAATCTCTTTTTCTTCTCTTATTGCCAAAGCTAGCATTTCTAATACAATATTGAATAGTAATGGTTATAGTGCTCAAACTTTTTCCCCCCTGTTCTTATTGGAAATGATTCTGGTTTATCCCCATTATATATTATGCTTTCTGATGATTTAAAATACATCCTACTGATTATTTTAAGGAAAAGCCCATTTATTCCTATACTTTCTAGTGTATTTAATAGGAATGGATGTTGCATTTTATCAAATGCGTTTTCTTCATCTATTGACATAATCATATGGTTTTTGTTAGTTTGGTTATTGACATAGCAAATTATGCTAATAGTTTTTCTAATACAGAACCAGTTCTGCATTCCTGCTATATATTCTACTTGATATATTATCCAGTGATGACTTTCTGGAATCTCATTGCTAATATTTTATTTAAGATTTTTGCATCAATATTCATTAGGGAGATTGGTCTATAATTTTCTTTTTTTATTTTAAACCTACCTGGTTTAGGGATCAGCACCATGTCTGTATCATAACAAGAATTTGGTAAGAGTCTTTATTTCCCCATTTTTTCAAATGCTTTTTATAGCATTGGAGTTAATTGTTCATTCAATGTTTGATAGTGTTCACATATAAATCCATCTGGCCCAGGGGAATTTTTCTTAGGAAGATGATTACGAGTTTGTTCTATTTCATTTTTCCAAAATGAGATTACTTAAGTGATTTATTTCCTCTTCTGATGATATGGATAAACTATATTTTCATAGATATTCCTCCATTTCACTTAAGTTATCAAGTTTATTGGCACAAAGTTGGGCAAAATAACTACTACTAAATGTTTTAATTTCCTCTTCATTTGTGGAAAGTTTTCCTTTTTCATTTTTGAGACTAACAATTTGATTTTCCTCTTTCCTTTTTCTAACCAAATTAACTAAAGCTTTATTTATTTTGTTGAGATTTTTTTCATAAAATCAAATCTGAGTTTTATTTATTGCTTCAATAGATATTTTTATTTCAATTTTATTAATCTCCTTTTTATTTGTAGAACTTTAACTTTGGTTTTTGATTGGGGGGTTTAATTTGTTCTTTTTCTAGCTTTTTTAGTTGCAATCTGAATTCATTGATTTTCTCTTTCTCTATTTTATGCAAGTAAGCATCTAGAGATATAAATTTCCCCTTATTACTGTTTTGGCTGCACCCTATAAATTTTGGTATGATGTCTCATTATTGTTATTCTCTTGGTTGAAATTATTCACTGTATCTAAGATTTACTGTTTCACCCATTCATTCTTTAGGATGAGATTATTTTCTTTCCAATTACTTTTGGTCTATTTTCGCATGGTCTTTTGTTGAATGTAATTTTTATTTAATTGTGAACTGAAAAAAATGCATTTGCTATTTCTGTCTTTCTGCATTTGATTTTGAGGTATTTATGCCCTAATATATGTCATTTTTTGTATAGGCTTCATGAATTAACAAGAAGAAAGTGTATTCCTTTCTGTCTCCATTCAATTTTCTCCAAAAATTTATCATACCTAGCTTTTCTACTATTCTAGTTACCTCCTTAACTTCTTTCTTATTTATTTTGTGGTTTAAATTATCTAGTTCTAAGAGAGCAAGATTGAGATCTTGCAGTATTATAGTTTTGCTGTCTTTCTTCTTGAGTTCTCTTTACTTCTCCTTTATGAATGTAGATGTTATACTAATAGATGCATATATGTTTAGTAATGGTATTCCTTCATTATCTATGGTATTCTTTTGCAAGATATAGTTTCCTTCCTTATCTCTTCTAATTAGATCAATTTTTGCTTTTGGTTGATCTGAGTTCAGGATTTTTACCCCTGCTTTTTTACTTCACCTAAATCATAATAGATTCTGCTCCGACCTTTTACCTTTACTTTGCATGTATGACTCTACTTTAAATATTTCTCATAAACAACATATTGTAGATTTCTGGTTTTTAATCCAAGATGCTATCTGCTTTTGTTTTATGGGAGAGTTCATCCCATTCACATTTACAGTTAAAACTACTACTTCTGTATTTTCTACCATGTTATTTACCCCAAATCATGTTTTTTTTTCATTTTCCTCTTTCCCTCCTCCCCAGTATTTTACTTATGAGGACCATTTGCTTCACACAACCCTCCCTCTTTACAGCCACTCCCCTTTTCTTACACCTTTCCCCTATTATTTCTGTTTTCTCTTTTATTAGCCTTTCTCTTCCCTTTTCTGTTTTCCTCTCCCACTTTCCTATAAGGTGAGAGAAGTTTTTCTGTGAAACCAAATATGTCTAAAATTCTCTACTTGAGACAAATTTGATGAGAGTAAGACTCACACAATTTTCAATCCCCCTTCCTTCTTTCCCACACTTACAAGGGGTTTTCTTTACCTCTTCATGAAGTGTAATTTCCCTCATTTTACCTCAAATTTCCCTTTTTCCCATACAGCAATTATCTTTCCACCTCTAGTTTTTTTGTATTATAATATTAAAATCAAATCATACATGTACTCTCTATGTACACACATAACAAATACATTTCTCAAGATTTTCTTTTTACTTTTTTATGCTTTTCTTGAATTCTATATTTGGAGGTCAATTTTTTTTTTCACCTCTGGTCTTTTTAACAGAAATAAATGAAATTCACCTGTTTCATTGAATGTCTTTCTTCTTCCCTGAAAGAAAATGCTCAGTTTGGCAGGGTAGTTTATTCTTGACTGCATTCCAAGTTCCTTTGCTTTTCAAATTGTCAGATTTCAGTCCCTTTGGTCCTTTAAGCTGCTAGGTCCTGGGTAATCTTTATTGCAGCTCCTTGATATTTGAATTGTTTCTTTCTTGCTGCTTGTAATATATTTTCCTGGGTACCATAATTCTGAAATTTAGCCATGTTATTCCTTGGGGATTTAATTTTGGGATCCTTTCACGAGGTGATCAGTGGATTCTTTTGATGGTTATTTTACCTTCTGATTCTAGGACATTCAAATATTTCTCTTTGATGATTTCAGGGGAAAAAAATGTCTAGGCTCTTTTCTTCTTCATGTCATACAGGAAGTCCAACAGTCCTTAGATTGTCTCTCCTGGATGTATTTTCCAGGTCAGTTGTTTTATAGTTATTTTACATTTTCTTCTAATTTTTCTTTCATTTTTTTGTTTGTTTGTTTGTTTTTGTTTGTTTTTGTTTTTTTTTTCTTGACTGATTCTTTATGTCTCATTGAGTCATCGGTTTCCATTTGTTCAGTTCTGATTTTGTGGGAATTACTTCTTTCATTTACTTTTACTTTTTTACCTAATTGAATTTTTAAATGAGTTGTTTTGTTCTATTGATTGTTTTTTTCCCATTTCACAAATTCTGTTTTTTAAGGAGCTATTTTTTTTTCCATTTTGCAAATTCTGTTTTTCAGGAAGTTATTTTCTTTTTCCATTTTGTCAAATCTATTTTATGGAGTTATATGCTTTTTCCATTGTACTGTTTATTTTGTAATGAATTTTCTTCAGATAATTGTGTTTCCTTTTCCAAACTCTCTTGAAAAGTTTTCCTTTCCCCCCATTTTTCTACTAGCTCTCTTTTAAAATCCTTTTTAAGAGCTGTGTGTAATGGGGACCAATTTGATCCTTTGGGGCTTCATCTGGAGAGGATCTGCTTTAGTTTCCTCAGGGTTTGAAATCTATTCTTCTCTTTCACCATAGAAACTATCTATGATGAGTTCTTTTTGCTTTTTTGCTCAATTTTTTTTTTAAGTTGAGATCTGCTTTTTGGCAAGGGAGATTGTCCAAGCTTCCTCTACAAGTTGCAGCAGTTGTGCTGAGTCAGTGCTGATTGACTTATATTGCTGGGTGGGTATGGCTAAGTCGCATGAAATTCTGTTGTTTGGGGGCTCACTTTTTATCTTTTATGTTTATGTTAAATGTTTTATAACTTCTCTTCTGACCTACTGGCTTGCAACCAGGGCAGAGTAGCCAACAATGTTGTAGAATCCTCCCTGTGGATTCCCTGATGTGTGGAGCCCACACCACCTTGTACTGTGTGCTGCCTGCATTCAGCATCTGTGCTCAGCCTGCTTGCCTTATGCCACCTCCCTCCACACCTGATTGAAGCAAACATTTTCTGGAGATCATTGAGATTATCTTCTGCTGGTAATCTATTACATTTCCAATATTCATAAATTCTGTAACTCCAAAACTAATTCAAAGGCTGGATTTGCAATTAGTCTGAGGGTTGTGGGAAGAGGTCAGAAAAAAAAAATTTTTCCTCTTTGCCATCATGGTTTCACATTATCATTTATTTCCTATAAAAAGACAAGAGCTGAACAGAAAATTTGATCTCCAAAAATACAAATCAAAATAAGCATAAAAAGGTAAAACATAAAGAAGTCACAAGAAATTTATATCAGTTATGGGTACATTTAGGGTTTTGTACTGGAAGAAGAGGAAAATGGAAGAAAAATGAGGAAAATTTCATCTCATAAAGAGGCAAAGAAAAACTATTATAATTGAGGGAAAGAACAGGGGGGGGGTGAGCATTGTGTGAATCTTACTCTCACCAGATTTGGCTCAAAGAGAGAATATCAGACACATTTAGATTCACGGAGAAGCTTGCTTCACCCTGTAGGGAATTGGGAGGGAAAGGGGGAGAGGAAAGAGTAAGATTAATATAAGGGAAAACAAAAATGGTACGGGCAAGGCATAAAAGGTAGGGGTTTTAAAAGGTGAAGACTGTTTGAGGGAGGTTGTGGCCAGGAGCAAAATACTGGGGAGGAGGAAAAGGTAGTAAATGAAAAGAAAAGTATAACTGGGAGAAACAAGATGATAGGAAATACAGAATTAGTCATTTTAATTGTGGGTTGAACTGCCCCATAAAAGGGAAGCAGATAACAGCCTGGGTTAAAAGCCAGAATCCCAGAATATGCTATTTACAAGAAACACACTGAAAGCAGAGTCATACATACAAAGAAAGTTTAAAAGGCTGAAGCAGAATCTATTATGCTTAAGTTAAAAAAAAAACACAGGAGTAGTTATCATGATTTCAGATAAAGCAAAAACAAAAATAGATATAATTAAAAGAGGTAAAGAAGGAAACTACATCTTTCTTAAGTGTACCATGAATAATGAAGTAATATCAATAATTAACATATTAACCAAGTGGTAGATCATCAAAATTCCTAGAGGAGAAGTTAAGTGAAGTGGAAGAAGAAATAGACAGCAAAACTATACTAGTGAGGATTATGAACATTGTTCTACTTAACTGGAAAAATTGAACCTCAAATTAAATAAGAAAGAATTTAAGGAGGTAAATAGAATTTTAGCAAAATTAGATAGGATAGACTTTTGGAAAAAATTGAATGGAGATATAAAGCAATATAATTTTTCTCAGCAGATCATGGAAACTACACAAAAAATTGACCATATATTAGAGCATAAAAACCTCAAAATCAAATGCAGAAAGACAGAAATAGCAAATGCATCATTTTATATGATGATGCAAAAAGAATCGCATGTAATAAAGGGCTGGAGAAAAGAGACCAAACATTAATTAAAGAATGAATTGGTAAAAACAATAAATGATGGACACAATCAATAATTTCATCCAGGAGGAAGACAATAATAAGACATGATGGGCAACCATTCAGTTTAAATTTCTTGCCACTCTAAAAAGGGCTGCCACAAACATTTTTACACATATGTGCCTTTTTTACTTTTTTATATCTCTTTGGGATACAGGTGCAGTAGAGGCATTGCTGGATCCAAGAGTAAGTACAATTTGATAGCCCGGTGGGCATGGTTCTAAAATGCTCTCCAGAATAGTTGAATCAGTTTACAACTCCAGTTTTCTGACATCCCCTTCAACATTCATCAATATCATTTCATGTCATCTTAGCCAATCTGAGAGGTAGGTATTGGTACTTCAGAGTTGTCTTAATTTGCACTTCTCTGATCAATAGTGAGTTAGAGCATTTTTTTCAAATGATTATATATGGTTTTAATTTCATCTGAATTGTCTCTTCATTTCCTTTGGCCATTTATCAACTGAAGAATGACTTGAATTGTTATAAATTCTCTATATATTTTAGTAATAAAGCTTTTATCAAAATTCTTTAATGCAAAAATTCTTCCCAGTTTCTTGTTTCCCTTCTAATATTGTCTGCATTGGTTTTGTTTGTACAAAAACTTTTTAATTTAATATAGTCAAAATTATTCATTTTACATTCTATAATGTACTCTAGTTGTTCTTTGATCACAAATGTCTTCCTTCTCCAGAGATCTGCAAATTAGACTATCTTTTGTTCTTCTAATTTGCTGACAGTATCACTTTTTGCCTAATCATAAACCCATTTTTACTTTATCTTGATATAGTGTGATAGGTGTGGATCAGTACCTAGTTTCTGCCATACTAATTTCCAATTTTCCCAACAATTTTTGTCAGATAGTTAGTTCTCATCCCAGAAACTGGGTTCTTTGGGTTTATCAAACACTAGATTACTATAGAATTTGACTATTGTGTCTTGTGAACCTAACTTATTGCAGAGATCAACTGTTTTATTTCTTTCCCAGTATTAAATGGTTTTGATGACTGCTGCTTTATTTTTACTTTTTATAAAGCTTTTTATTTTCAAAAAATATGCATGAATAATTTGACAACAATGACCCTTGCATAGCCTTATGTTTCACATTTTCTCTCCCCCCTCCACTCTGTCCCCTAGAGGGCAAGCAATTCAATATATGTTAATATGTTAAAATATATGTTAAGTCCAATATGTATAAACATATTTATACAATTCTCTTGCTGCACAGGAGAAATCAAATTAAAAAAAAGAAAGTAAATGAGTAAGAAAACAAAATGCAAGTGAACAACAACAAAAAGATTTAGATTGTTATGTTGTGATCCACATTCAGTTTCTACAGTCCTCTCTCTGGGTGAAGGTTGCTCTCTTCATCACAAGACCATTGGAACTGGCATCAATCATCTCCTTGTTGGAAAGAGTCACATTCATCAGAATTGATCATCACATAATATTGATTTTGTCATATATTATGATCTCCTAGTTCTGTTCATTTCACTTGGCATAAGTTCAGATAAGTCTGTCCAGGCCTCTCTAAAGTCACCCTCTTGATCATTTCTTACAGAAAAATAATATTTCATAACATTCATATACCATGACATCTACAACAGATGGGCATTCACTCAGTTTCCAGTTTCTTGCCACTACTAAAAGGGCTGCCACAAACATTTCACTTTTTTCAACAATGAGGTAATTCAAGTCAATTCCAATAGGCTTGTGATGGAGAGAGCCATCTGCATCCAGAGAGAGAACTCTGAGGACTGAATGTGGATCACAACATAATATTTTCACTTTTTTGTTGTTATGTGTTTGCCTTTTTTTCCTTCCCCCCCCGCTTTTTGATCTGATTTTTCTTATGCAGTGTGATAAATGTGGAAATATGTATAGAAGAAATGCACATATTTAACATATGTTGGATTATTTGCTGTCTTGGGAATAGTTTGGACGAAAGGAAAGAATAATGCGCATATTTACATATGAGACAATAACATATCAAATGATACCGCATAGCAAAAATAAACTATTGCATTGATTTCTGTATGTTGTATATATTGGTTGCAATGATTGACTTATTTCTTAAACACTGGTTTTGGGTTTTTTTGATAACAACACATTATAACTCAAATACATGTAATTGTATATTATAGTCTTATTGAAAAAAAATTCCATTTAATTTTATTTTTATTCATAAGTAGTTGATTGGAACAAATTCTGTTTAGCAATAAGACATCTCTTCCAAGAGACTCAATATTGTTCTGGATTTTGATGCAGTTGATACTTGCCATCTATAAATGACAACTTGATCTCTGATTCCTTTCCAATTTGATTTCTGATGAATTTACAACATAAGAGTATTGTACATATGGCAAAGCATATGTACCTATTTATCTCTATGTATGTATTTATCAATGTACATATGTATGCATGCATATGATATATCTATGTGCACAAATATGCACATGTATACATGTGTGTAGATATCCTAAAACTGATATCTTGCTTTAATAAATCAAAGGTTTTATAAAAGACAATATATAATAAGGATAATGGATTTTTTGTATTATTTTTTAATTTTTTAACAAGTTGTATGGTAGGAAAAAATATTGTCTACCAGAGAATATAACTTGGAAAAGGAGGTCTTTTCCCTGCTAATATCATTATTGACTCATAAAGAACATTGCTGAATTTATGCAATCAAAAGAGATTATGCAGCACTTTGGATCAAGAGAGAATAGGTCTGGAAGAAAGAGTTCAATGATAATAGCAGAAGAAGCTGGTAGTTTTGTATTATGGGAAGTTTAAATACCACTCCAGTGTATGGAATTTGTCATGAGACCCAGATATACAGATATACTCTGTTCCATATACATAGGGATACTGCTTGTACATGCTGCATATGAATGAATCCCTTCTTTATACCTTTTCATTTCAGTTCTATAATTTCCTTATAATATTATGGTTATATGCATATATCGTGTTTATGATATAGCAGGTATGATATATAATATATGTAAAGTTATATTCTTACATACATATGAAAATGGATCAATGCTATGAACCATCAGTAAATAGTTATCAAACACCTACTATGTGCAGGGCACTACATTATGTGCTGACTGAAAAAATAATGGCAGACAGTCCCTTCCCTCAAGGAGTTCACAATCTAAATCTAATCCAATAAACCTTATATCATGTTTTAATGAATAGATTTTCTCCATCCATTTGTTTTTCATTAGTGGATAGTTAGCCTTTTTTCAATAATTTGTGATTTCATTTAGAATATTATATAATATTTGAGGATTTAGAGTAATAAATTATTATGATGTCATTTATCCATCTTTATATCTTTATAGGAAACATTCAGGAAGGCATTATGATCTTGGAATACATATTTTGAATATGTTGATCACATCAATTAAATGACTATATAAATGGACTATTGAAAACATTGTGACAGTTCAATGATGGAGTGACCAACACAAAATTTACATCCCCTAGGTTTGCACTGAGGTTAAGATCAACAATCTTAGAGGCAAAAAAAAGGGGGAAGAGCATTTAAGGAAAGTAAGATTTCAGATATGTGTGCTTTGAATGTTTTTATTACACAGAGCATAACTGAAGGATATATTTTTCACTTTAATCTTTATTTTTTAATCTGTTTCTTCTTTATCAACTATGACTACCTTGGAAATATGTTTTACATGATAACACATATATAAACTATATCAAACTTCTTATAATCTTCATATGAGAGGAGGAAAGAGAAGGACAGAGAAAAACTTGAAACTCAAAATCTTGTAATAATGAATGATAAATTTTTTTCTTGACATATAACTGGGGAAAATAAAATATTATTTTTTCAAGAGTATTGATGCATTTCTGGAACTTGGTTATTGAGGACCAGTGAATCATGATTCAAGTAGCTATGGCAATTTCCCCTAAGTGGTATTTCAGAAATTATGGAGCATGGATCTGCACCTCAATAGGAAATCTATGTCATATAAGCAAAAAAAAAAGTATGCTTACATGCTTTGATGGGCCACACTCCCAAATTCCAAATTCTTTGGGATGAGTAGAAAGGAAAGGAAATATAATAGCATATTACAATAGTTCAGGCACACTTGGTCAGAATTTTTTAAATAAATAAAAAAAAATTGACATTGACTTTTTTGTTTATAAACTAACTCAAAAAGATAGAACTTAGAAGTACAGAAATAAGTACACAGGCAAAATCTGACAAACTTTTATGATCTCATTTTTGCTTCACTTTTATTTCATGTCTAACTCCCATTACTGTAGTCCTACCAACTGTCCAAGTACCATTGTTAATAATTTTCTTTTCTAAGTACAAATAATGTAGTCTATGAAAACTTAAACTAATTGATTAGTAACACTAATACTAAAATTATATAATAAGCACAATTTTTTTAATTAATGAATGTTTGAATTCATTATGTGGGGGGTATGTATGTGTGGGCATTTGGGGGTGAGTGTTTGTATATGTCAACACATACACACATATGCACACAGATATGTAAGTATATATTTAAATATGTACTTACAGATATATATGTAATTATGTATAGAAATACATGTTCCTATACACATATACACATATATTTGTATGTTGATAGAAATATTTATATGTGTATACCTATATAAATATAAAATCTATATAGAGATATCTTTTTCAATCACCTGATACTTGTTGTTGATAAAAACTGATAAATTTTTATGCCACAAAAATATTCTAAGGGGACTACTAACAATGTCAGACAGTTTGAACTTTATAGCACAAGTCAATTGGTAACATCTGCTGCCTTTGGATAGAGAAGAAATTAATGCATCATACATGTTTGGAAATAATGCATGAATACAAAATCCTGTAGAAGTTAGCATTTCTAGCAAGATAGCTGGAAGGTAAACATGAGTGAACACTGAACTTGACAGCTGGGTAATTTTAATTTCAGTATAATTGATACCTTGGGGAAAACAGAATAAAACATGGTAAGGGGTTTTAATCAGTTGTAGTTGTAGTGTGAATATTATATTGTTCTGGAAATTAATCTGTGTTGGTGTGACTACTAGAATAATGGAATTGAGATATAAGAAGAACATATAATATTGTGTAATTTATGTAATTATATAATTCAGTTAGTAATTAATTTAAAATAATCAGAAAGTATTCAAAACATACTTCCAAATACTTTATTCAAAAAAGTAATTTTTATTTTTTTGTTTTTAAGCTTTCATTTTTATAACCATTGATTTAAAAACAATGTTTTGAGTTATGAATTATCTTCCTCTTCCCTCTCCCCCACTCATTGTGAAGACAAGTAATATCACATCCATTTTAAAGGGAAACTCATGCAAAACATTTTATGTTAACCATGTTGCCAAAAAAATTAACAAAAATAAAGTGAAAAACAAATTTGCTTTTAAATTCATCAGTTCTCTCTAGTGGTGAAATTTTTTTTTTTATCTTGAATGTTTTAGAATTGTCTTTGATAATTATATTCATTAGACTATGTTAAGTTTGTCCACATTTGAGCATCATTACAATATTGCTATTATTTTATCCAATGTTCTTCTTGTTCTCCTTGTTCACTTTGCATCAGCTCAAATAAGTCTTGCCCAGTTTTTCTGAAATGTTCTTCCTTATAATTACTTATAACAAAAGCATATACCTCAAGTTATTTATCCAATCACCCAGATTAAAGAATTTCCAATGTTTACCATCACAAAAAGAACTGATAAAAATATTTTCATACAAATAGGCCTTTTATAAATGCTCTCTGTGGGAAACACAAGTACTAGTATTATTGTATAAAAGGGTATGCATGATTTAATAGACCTTTGTGTATAGTTCCAAATTGCTCTTCAAGATATTTGGATCACTTACAACTCCACCAAAAGTGCATTAGCATCTTAATTTTCTTAATATCCTCCAACAACTGGAAAATTCCTTTTCCTCTCAAATTGGCCAGTTTGAGATGTGTAAGATGATAGCTCAGAATTGTGTTCATTAGCATTTCTCTAATCAATAGTTACAGCATTTTTAAAATGACAATAATGCACTTTGATGTTTTTCTGTGATAAGCTACTTGTTCATTTTCTTTGATCATTTATCAATTGGAAAATGAATTGCAATTTTTTTTTTATTTGACTCATTCCCTATTTATCTGATAAATGAGACCTCTACTAGATACTTGTTGCATTTTTCCCCCTAAGGTGTCTCCTTCCCTTCTTATTCTGATGCATTGTTTGTGTTTTGGCAATTTAAAAAAAATCATATAATCAGAGGCAGAGGCAAGATGATAGAGTAAAGGCAGAGAATCAGTTGAGATCTTCTTTTAACCCCTCCAAATATATTTAAATAATGACTCTAAATACATTTTAGAATGGCAGAACCCATAAAAGGAGGGAGAGAAACAATTTTCCAGACCAAGACAGCTTGAAAGTTTGCAGCAAAGTTCTGTTGCATCAGAGTGAGATAGCAGCACAAGATACAGCAGTAAAGACCTGGCCCAAGCAAAACAGGAGCAGGCCCCAAGATAACTGAATAAGTCACAGAAGTGACTTTTCCAAACCTCTTAGCCCACAGACACTAAGGAAAACTTAGAAGGTCTCTCACCTTCTGGAAAGGTCTGTCACATCTGAGTGAGAGAAAAGCACAGTTCAATGTGAACTGGGCACAATCTTGGCCCCAAAGAATAAGTAGTAAGCTCTAGGAGCTACTGAATCAGCAGCGGCTATAGCTATTTCTAGAGCTATACACACCACAAGTGGTAAATCGGTTAAACAACTAATCAGAATGAGATTGCAGGGGTCTTTTTACTAGTATAGAGGAAGGAATCTACTGCTTTACCCATACTTAGATCTGAGTGGCAACCCTGGGTTGCAGTTCCAGGATGAGGAAGAACACTAGTACACCAGAGAATATGACAGTGGATTAGGGACCCTCCTTCAAGTCCCTTGGCAGAAGGGGTAGAAAAGAGTGCTTATTGTCACTCACAGATCAAAGCACTAGACTGGAAAATAAGAAACACCTTTTCTTAGATCATACCACATTGGAATAACTACAAACGTATATGTCCCTAGAAATACATCAGAAATCATTTGTACAAAAGCACTGAAATTTGCGATTGTAAGGCATTCATGCAGGAAACAGAGTTCTACTTTAGCAAAGAGAAAATGAGCAAAACCACAAAATACTGATCATAATGTTAATATAGTTACAACAAATATCAAAACACACACTTAAAAGATCACAAAGTCAAAGCACTTACACCCAAGGTCTCCAGAAATATGAATTGCCATACAGGCTATGAGAAAGATTAAAAAAGACTTTGGAAATAATGTAAGAGAGGGAGAAGAAAATTGGGAAGGGAAATGAGAGCAATTCAAGAAAATCATGAAAAGGAGTCAACATCTTGGTAAAAGAGGTACAAAAATACTTAAGAATATATTACCTAAAAAAACAGACTTAACCAAATGATAAAGGAGGTATAAAAATACAATGTAGAGAAGAATTTCTTAAAAATCACAAATGGTCTAATGGAAAAACGGACACAAAAATTCACTGGAAGAAAGGAAGTGCTTAAAAACTAGATTTTGCCAAATGGATTGGTTAGTTGTTGTCCTTCTTTCTCAAAGATGACAAAAATTACATCACTATGGTAGAGTCAGCTTACATTGTATCTGACTGACCAATCAGACCAACATGACTTCATAAGGCCAGGCACAAAGAATCCATATGAACATTTTTGGTGGATTCTCTAACTCTGCATGTTGCAGATTTCTTTTGAGCTACTTCAGTCTGGCTTGGCTTATAGAATACAGCATGCAGCCTGATGAGATCATACCATGCTGGGTGTTCCTGTGCCAATGCCTTTGATGTTGTGCGATGAATTTTAACATTCTTAAGAGTGTTCTGTCAGAGTGTGTTTGTATTGCTTTTTTTCTGACCACAGCAGGAGTTTTTGTACCCTGTGATTTCTCCATAAAAACAGTCTTTTCAGCAAGTCTATATTTATCATTCAAACAATGTTGCCAGTGCACATTGCACTCTCCACAATAGAATTTGAATGTTTAACAGTTTGATTCAAGAATGGACTTCAATGTCTAGTAGATTATCCTAACAAATAATCTTTAGAATCTTCCTTAAACAATGCACATGGAAGCAATTCAGGTGTCAGGCATGGAGATAATATACTGTCCAGGTTTAATAGGCAAATTTTAATGATATCAGCCCAATGGTTCTATAAAATTTAATTCTGGGTGGATCCAAGATGGCAGAGATCAGACAGGAGTCTCTGTAACCTCCTCTAACCTTCCCTCAAACTAACAACATATGAAGCCTCTAGACTGATTCTGAAGTAAAAAAAAATCCACAATAGCTGGAGGACAACACATTTCTAGAATAAGACACTCTGGAAGAACTTCAAAACAGGTCTGTTTTCTTTGGGCAGGGGAGTGATCTGCTGAACCCAGATTGCAGCACAGGGAGGCCAGGGCAGGGAGCTGGAGCAGGGAGCCGGATCAGGGAGCTGGAACAGGGAGCTGGAAAAGGAGTCAGAGCAAGAGTCAGAGCTTTGTGCCTTTCACACACCTGGGAGTCTTCTGTGGGCCTCCTGGGCCAATCTGTCCTGATTGTAAGTAGGTGGTTTGGAAAATCTGACTTTTGTGGAGGGTAGATTGTGAACCACTGAACCCCTAAGGAGCCCTGGACCTAGCTGCCATTACACAGCACCCTAAAGCAATCAATCAATCAGCAGAACTACCCCAGGGCAAATAAAAGCAGCTGTCCCTCCTTTGCCTTGAACAGACCTCACACCTTTAAAAAAAAATGAATAAAAAGCCAAAAAGAGCTCTCAACATAGACAGTTTTTATGGAGAGAGGGAAGAACAGACCTCAAATCCTGAGGTCCCTAAAGGTAAAGCAACCCCAGAAAAAGCCCCAAAGAGAGATAAACTGGACTTCATGCCACGTGGCTTTCTTTGAAGATTGCATAAAGAATCTTAAAAGAGAGTTAGAAGAAACATAAGGAAACAAAATGAGATCATTTCAAAATAAAATGGAAAAAATGGAAAAAGAATGCAATAAACAAAAAAATATAATTGGTCAATTTCAAAAGGAACTAAAAACAGTAATTGAAGAAAATAAGACATTAAAAATTAGAATAGAACAAATGGAAGTGAATGACTCAACAAGATTTCAAGAATCAGTCAAACAAAAACTAAACAAAAAAAATAGACAAAAACATGAAATATCTCCTAGGAAAAACAACTGACCTGGAAAATAGATCTAGGAGAGACAATCTAAGGATTATAGGGCTTTTTGAAAGCCATGATGAAAAAAAGAACATAGACACTATCTTCCAGGAAATCATAAAGAAAACTGCCCTGATATTTTACAATCAGAAGCCAAAGTAACTATTGAAACAATTCACTGATGACCTCCTGAAAGAAACCCAAAATTAAATCCCCCAGGAATATCATGGCTAAATTTCAGAATTATCATACCAAGGAAAAGATATTGAAAGAAGCCAGAAAGAAACAATTTAATGCCAAGGAGCCACAATTAGGATCACCCAGGACCTAGCACCTTCTACTTTAAAGGACCAAAGGGACTGGAATCTGATATTCCAGAAAGCAAAAGAACTGGTATTATAGCCAAGAATAAACTATCCAGCTAAATGAGCATTATATTTCAGGAAAGAAGATGGACATTCAATGATATAGGTGAATTTCATGTATTTGTAATGAAAAGACCAGAACTGAACAAAAAATTTGGTCTACAAACACAGAACTCAAGAGAAACATAAAAAGCTAACAAGAAAAAAAAAACCCTCCTGAAAACTATATTAATGTTATGTGTACTTATAGAATGGGGGTTGATTTTATTATTATATCATGATTATTATATTATGATTATTGTGATTTTATGATTATTATGATATGATTATTGTGATTTTATGATTATTATGATATGATAATCTGAAAAGAATTAGAGGTAGAAAAGGGATAACACTGGAAGAAGAGGAAAAAGAAGTAAAATAAGGGAAACTACATGATATGTAGAGGCAAAGAAAACCTATAATGATTGAGGGGAAAAAAGGGAGGTGAATGAGAATTGTGTTAATCTTCATCTCATCAGATTTGGCTCTGAGGGAATAATAGACGTTTTGGGTATCACAAAGAAACTTGTCCTACCTTATAAGGAAACAGAAGGGAAAGGGGGGAAAGAAAGGGAATAGATTAATAGAAGGGAAAATGAAGAATTAAGGGAAAGGTGTAAAAAGGGGGTGGGGCTCTAAAGGGGAAGAATTGTTTGAGGGAAGTGGTTATCAAAAGCAAAATAATAGGTAGGAGGGAAAGGGGATAGGAAAGAGAAAAGCATAATCTAGGGTAAATAAGATGGCAGGAAATACAGAAATACTTATTTTAACTGTGAATGTGAATGGAATAAACTCTCTCATAAAGGAGAAGCAGAGAGCAGACTGGATTAAAAATCAGAGTCCAACAATATGTTGTATACAAGAAACACATCTAAAGCATAGAGAAACATACAGGGTGAAACTAAAAGCCTGGAGCAGAACCTATTATGCTTCGGGTGAACAAAAAAAAAAAAAAAAAAGCAGGGTTAGCAATTCTGATCTCAAACCAAGTAAAAGCAAAGATATATCTAATTAAAAGAGACAAGGAAGGAAACTATATCTTACTAAAGGGTACCATAGAAAATGAAGCAATAGCAATAGTAAACATATATGCATCAAGTGGTATAGCATGGCAATACCTTGAGGAAAAGTTTCGAGAGATGCAAGAAGAAATAGACAGGAAAACTATAATAGTGGGGGATCTCAACCTCCCTCTCTCAGAACTAGATAAATCAAACCACAAAATAAATAAGAAAGAAGTTAAGGAGGGAAACAAAATGTTAGAAAAGTTAGGTATGATTGATCTTTGGAGGAAATTAAATGGAAACAGAAAGGAGTTTACTTTTTTGCAGCAGTTCATGGAACTTATGCAAAAATTGACCATATGTTAGGACACAAAAACCTCAAAATCAAATGCAGCAAGGCAGAAATAGTAAATGTATTTATTTCAGATCATGACAAAATAAAAATCACATGCAATATAAGGCCAAGAGAAAATAGATCAAAAAGCAATTGGAAACTAAATAATCTCATCCTAAAGATTAAATGGGTGAAACAGCAAATTACACACAAAATTACTAATTTCATCCAAGAGAATGACAATAATGAGACAACATTCCAAAATTTGTGGGATGCAGCCAAAGAGATAATAAAGGGAAATTTTATATCTCTAGATGCTTATTTGCATAAAATAGAGAAAGAGAAAATCAATGAATTGGGCTTGCAACTAAAAAAGCTAGAGAAAGAACAAATTAAAAACCCCCAATTAAATACCAAACTTGAAATCCTAAAAATAAAAGGAGAGATTAATAAAACTGAAAGTTAAAAAAAAACTATTGAATTAATAAATAAAACTAAAAGTTGGTTTTATGAAAAAACCCACCAAATAAATAAACCTCTAGTTAATTTGATTAGAAAAAGGAAAGAGGAAAATCAAATTGTTAGTCTCAAAAATGAAAATCGAGAACTTTCCACCAATGAAGAGGAAATTAGAGCAATAATAAGGAGTTACTTTGCCCAACTGTATGCCAATAAATTTGATAACCTAAGTGAAATGGAGGAATATCTACAAAAATATAGATTGCCCAGATTAACAGAAGAGGAAATAAATTACTTAAACAGTCCCATTTTAGAAAAAGAAATAGAACAAGTCATTAATCAGCTCCCTACAAAAAAATTCCCAGGACCAAATGGATTTATGTGTGAATTCTACCAATCATTTAAAGAACAATTAACTCCAATATTATATAAACTATTTGAAAAAATAGGGAATGAAGGACTCCTACCAAATTCCTTTTATGACACAGATATGGTACTGATACCTAAACCATGTAAAACAAAAACAGAAAAAGAAAATTTATAGACCAATTTCCCTAATGAATATTGATGCAAAAATCTTAAATAAAATATTATCAAAGAGATTACAGAAAACCATCTCCAGAATAATATACCATGACCAAGTAGGATTTATACCAGGAATGCAAGGATGGTTCAATATTAGGAAAACTATTAGCATAATTGACTATATCAATAACCAAATTAACAAAAAAACATATGATTATCTCAATAGATGCAAAAAAAAGCATTTGATAAAATCCAACATCCATTCCTATTAAAAACACTAGAAAATATAGGAATTAATGGACTTTTCCTTAAAATAGTCAGTAGCATCTATTTAAAACCGTCAGCTAGCATCATATGTAATGGTGATAAACTGGGATCATTCCCAATAAGATCAGTGGTGAAACATGACTGCCCACTGTCACCATTAC
>JAJPUD010024957.1:0-18125 GCA_023553655.1 Myrmecobius fasciatus
GCCCCCTCTCCATCCCCAAGCCCTGCAGCAAGCACTGGTAGCAAGCTGCGTTTCCGCCTCGCTGGTTTCCCTCGGAAGCACTACGAGGGACGTGTGGAAATACAGCGGGCTGGCGAGTGGGGTACCATCTGTGATGATGACTTCACCCTGCAAGCGGCTCATGTGCTATGCCGGGAGCTGGGCTTTACCGAAGCCACAGGATGGGCCCATAGTGCCAAGTATGGCCCAGGCACAGGTGAGAACAAGAAAGCTCATGGAACAGGGAAACAGCACCAAGTCCAGCTGAGGCTTCAAGTTTAAGGCATGGAAAAAGATGGTTGGAGAGATGTTGTTAGAGGTAGAAGAGAAAGGAGAGGTTGAACAAATAAATAATATGTTGACAAAGTCCAAATCTAAAAAAAAAATGTAATTAGGCTAAATCTAATGCAATGAACTGTAATTGATATAAATGTAAGGTCAGGCTTCGGTTCAAAAAATCAATTGTACTTCCCCAGAGAAATGAGCAGATAAATAATTACTAAATTAATGATCTGGGGGATTTAGTGACCACATGCAAGTTCTATAGGTCAAGTAAAAAAGGTAAAGTGATTGAAGTGCAGAATCAATGGAAGCATGTGCCCAGAATGAGGAAGGAGTTATTGGTACCCTTGTCTTCTGCTCTGGTCAAACCTTTCCTGACATATTGTATCCACTTCTGAGCACCACATGTAAGGATATTGGTAAGCACATCCAGAGGGAAAAATAAACATACATAATGAAGCAACATGGTACCCAACCTAGAGAGCATTAGTTCTGAAATCAGAGGACATGGGTTCAAATTCTACCACTCATATGAGCAAATCACAACTTCCTTGGACCTCAGTTTCCATATTTGTACAATGAGATGGCCTCTGAAGTTTCTTTCAATTCTAAATTTATGGTCCTAGGGAAGGAGAAAACTTACTTAATAGAACATGGAAATAATTTGGAATCCCTGACAAATGGTCATGCTACCTCTTTTTGAATATTCCCATGAACAGGAAACTTGCCATGGCATGAGTTCCGATTGTTAGAAATTTATTTTGATGAGTTCCAATTTCAGACTATAACTTTGCTTCCAATTTCAGAAGCCATTAGATATAAATACCTTCAACTGCTCTCCATTCCCCCCAAATGATATTTCTTTCCTTTTCCAATACTTAGGTCTCCTATAATCTTAAAAAACAATTTTCCCTTGATCATACTACCCTCTCAAAATATGACCCCATATCACTCTGCTTCCCTTAACTGTAAAACTTCTAGAAAGAGTCACTTAAACTCAACTTCTTGCTCAGCACACTTGAAATCTGGCTTCTCTCCTAAGACTACTTAGTGAGTCTCTCCAAGGTCACCACCAATGACCTTTTAATTGCCAATTCTAAAAGCCTTTTCTCAGTTTTCTTCCTCCTTAACCATTCTTCAATATCTGAAAGGCAGGATTGAACTTGGATTCAAGAAAACCCTTGCCTTCTCCAACACTTCCTAAACGTATGACAAGTCATTTTAACCTCTGCTTTTCCTTGATGTCTGTGGATATTTAGCATATGGAAGATAAATTAGATTCATGGTCTCCAAAGGGCAGAACTCAATACAATGAGTAGAAGTTACAGGAGAGAAATCACAGCTCAAATAGCACTTTCCTAACAACTTGAACTGCTCAAAACTAACTAAATAAATCTGTTATTCAGGAAGCAGTAAGCTCCCATACATTCAAAAGTCCTGAAGAGGAATCTCAGTGATCCCAGGAGGAGGAAGGCAATAGAAAGGATTGCTATGCTGAGAGGGAGTTGGAACAGCATTTTTCATTTTGGCATTTGATTTATTTATTTTATATTTTCCCCAGTTATATTTAAAACAATATTTTTTTACATTTACTTTTAAAATTTTTGAGTTCTGGTTCTCTCCTTTAACCCCACCCCCAATTAAGAAACTACTTGTGAGGTTATGCAAAACATTTCCATAAAAGTCAAGACAGCATATTTCTAAGGTCTCTCCCAACTCTGAGATCTTTTCATTTTTAACTCTAACCTGGAAAAAGGCTCAGGTATTACATGAAGGAGGCTGATTGGAAGGGGGAAATCAGACTGAAGGGTGACCAGTGCCCAGAGCTCTAGTCCTGCTTCTTAGAAAAGAACTTCAGACCAGATCAGATAGGAGTCATCATTCCAGATCTTACCCTAAATCATCCTATGACTTTGAAAAAGTCAATTTGCCTCTCTGAACTTTAGTTTCCCTTTCTGGAAAACAAATCATTGGACTCAGTGGTTTCTAATTTTCCATTACATTAAAATTCTGATTTGGTGTGATTTCGGCTCACTCAAAAATGAACCTGGTCCCACCAAGGCCCTTCTGCATTACCCAGGCCATCACCTGGTATCACCATAGGTTCCCAATGAGTCCCATCCTCCTCCTTCCCCTTCTGGCACCCATATCTTTTTGGTCCAGAACTAACAGGAGAGCATTCACTTAATTAACGCATTAACAGCCAAAGATGCAGCTCCCTGTCTGCCAAGACCCTGAGCCTCTCTTTCCTTACCTGTAAATTAGCAGGGTGGACCTCTAAAACCCCAAGCTCTGCCATACCCTGCCAACATCCCCATTGCCACCTTCATCACCATTTCTGTGCTCCCTCTCACTCCCTTCTGTCCCACTCCCCAAGGCCGAATATGGCTGGACAACCTGAACTGCAGAGGAACAGAGCAAAGTGTGACCGAGTGTAGTTCTCGGGGCTGGGGCAACAGTGACTGCACCCACGATGAAGACGCTGGTGTTGTATGCAAGGATCAGCGCCTTCCCGGCTTCTCCGATTCCAACATCATAGAGGTTGGTGGGTATATGGGCAAAAACACAGTTTTTGCACAAATATTTATATATATGGCAGCTAGGGAGTGCAGTTTGATGAAAGCTGGACTTTGAGTCAGAGACCTGAATTCAAATCCTGCTTCTGACATTTACTAGGCTTGGGATCCTAAGCAAATCATTGAGCCTCTGTCTTGCCTCATTTTTCTCATGTGTGTAAAATGATGATAATAATAGTGTCTACCTTCCAAGATTTTTGTGAGGATAAGATAATTTATTTGTTTTTAAATTTAATTTTATTCTATTTTCATAAAGATCCAAAATGAGATGATATTCAAGAAATAAAACCCTTTGCAATCCATAAAGTGCCATACAAATGCTAGCTATTATTATTATTACATATAGGCATTTGAGAGCTGGAGAAGATATGGGGATCGTGGAGCAGTTGTTCAGTCACTTCCAACTCTTTGTGACCCCATTTAGGTCACATTTAGGGATTCCTAAGCAAAAATGCTGGAGTGATTTGCCATTTCCTCGTCCAGCTCACTTTACAGATGAGGAAACTGAGGCAAACAGTCACACAGCTGAGTTTGAACTCAGATCAGTCTTCCTGACTCCAGGGCTGGCACTTGTCTCCACTGCGCCACCTAGCTGGGACAAGTAATATATAATATCAAAGGGAAGGCAGCTTGTTTTAGTGGAAAGGTAGAGTTGGGGAGTTTGACAGCCAATTTCAAATCTGGGCTCTGCTGCTTCCTTTGTATATAACTAGTCATTTAACCAATCTGAGTCTCAGTTCTCCTCCATTCCCAAGATTCCTTCCAGTTCTAGATCCAATTATCTGTCACTGCTTAGCTTTTTACATTTTCTTTCCATTTTTTTTAACGATAGGATTAGATTTTCTATAGAAATTCTGACATTATTATGTGAAAAAAGATTTTTGTGTCAGGTACTTCCAGAGGGTTATATGGTTTAAATAAATCCTAACATAGTTAGAGACCTCAGTTTTCTCATCTGTAAAATGGAGGGATTAGAAGATGATCTCTAAGTAAATAAGAATGAAGAGTTTCCCTGAGGCCCTCTGATTCTGTGATCCTTTGAGCCCCTGAGATGTGTTTGTGAGATGAAGGGCTTACCCAGATCTGTGCCATCCTATTTCCAGGTGGAGGAGCAGCATTTGCAGGTGGAAGAGGTTCGCCTGAAGTCAGCTGTGGGAGGGGGCCGGAGGCCACTGCCTGTCACAGAGGGGCTGGTTGAGGTCCGGCTCCCTGAGGGGTGGGCCCAGGTGTGTGACCAAGGATGGAGTGCCCATAACAGCCGCGTGGTCTGCGGGATGCTGGGTTTCCCCAGCGAGCGGAGAGTGAATGCTGCCTTCTACAGGTAAGAGAGCCAGGATGGGACAAGGGATGGGAGGAAGGGGAACCCAGGTGTGAGGAATGAGAGAGATGTGAGGTAAGAAGGGGTCTGAGTTTTGCAGTGTGAATGAGTGTCTGAGGTTTGATATGTGCAGAAGTGAATTTAAGGGCTTGATGGGTGAGGAAGGCAGGAGCGGGTCTGGGGTTTGACGGATGTGAAAAACAAGGCAAGTCAAAGCCAAGTTACCTTGGAATGAAATTCTAGGTGTGAGACTCCAGGGTTTGAGGAATGGAGTATTCTGAGTTTTGAGGTAGAAGGGGGGGCAGAGGCCTGATATTGGGGGGAAAGGGAGCATGATGAGGTGACTCTGTGCTGCCAGGTGCCAAGAGCTCTGAATTTGAAAGGTTTGAGGTACGATAAGTCTGAAGAGCAAAAGTATAAAAATTGTGGCTTCTTGACTGATACGGAGGGAGGTCTGGACTGAGACAGAAATGAGGATCTGAGGAGAGAAAGATGTTGGAAGCACCGGGATGGGGAGTGGAACCTGAATTGGTGCTCTGGGAGGGTCTGGAGAAGTGAGCCTTGGAAGGGAGTAGGGTGGGGGTGGGGGGCCTTTCTTAGTGGGTGGGGCTTGCTGTAATGAGGTGGGGCTTCCTCCTGGGGTTGATCTGAGCCTTTCCACGTCTTAACATAGGTGACATCATCAAGAGCTAGGCAGATTTTTTCTGATGCTCTGCCCCAGGCTACTTTTTCTCTCAAACTAGGGCCAAAGAGGGTGAGATCTGGAAAGGCTTCCAGGAAGAAAGGGTATTTTTTCTCTGTGGAATGTAATTACTCTCCTTGATTTGTCAGTCCCCCTGTGCTTTTCGAAGTGTCTCTTGAATGTCATTTCATGGAATAAGAACTAAAAGAAACCTTAGTCATCTAATCTGACTTCATTTGATAAATAAAGAAACTGATAGTAAGTGGCAAAGTTAGGATTCCTCAGCCACCAGATCCAACTCCTGTTAACAAGCACTTATTAAGGGGCAGCTAGGTGGCGCAGTGGATAGAGCACCAGCCCTGAAGTCAGGAGGACCTGGGTTCAAATGTGATCTCAGACACTCAACATTCCCTAGCTGTGTGACCCTGGGCAAGTCACTTAAACCCATTTGCCTCAGAAAAAAACAAAAAAAAAAAAAAAAACCAAAACCAAGCACTTATTAAGTGCCTATTAAAGTGCATACACTGTATTAAGTCCTGAAATTGCTCCATAGTGACAAAGCCAGGATTCGAACCCATTTCCTCAGCCACCAGATTCAGGTCCTGTTAACAAGTACTTATTAAGTACCTTTTAAAGTGTCATTATACTTCATTAAGCATTGAAGTTACAAAGAAAGGCAAAAACATTCTGATCTCCAAGAGTCCACCCTCTCATAGGGAAGACAGCATACCAACAAAATCAAGACAGGATGAATTGGCCATGATCTCGGAGATAAGGCACTGAGGTCAGAAAAGCCTTCTGGCAGAGGGTGGCACTTTGACTGAGACTAGAAAGAAGCCAGGGCAGCAGGAGGAGGAGATGAGGAGGAAGGTTTCAGCCTTTGGAAATAGCCAGTGAAAATGCCTGGAGTCAGGAACTAGATTTCGTGTTTGGAACAGGAAAGAGGCCACCATTATTGGCTCACAGAATAAGGACAGAAGAAAAACCTGTAAGATTAAAAAGTTAGGAAGTAACCAGATTATGGTTCTAAGTATTATGGTACTAGGCATTTTCTGTTTGATTCTAGAAGTAATTGGGAACTGCTGAGTTCATAAAATGGGTTGGTCATAGTGACATGGTCAGACCTGTGATTTAGGAGGGTCAATTTGGCAGCTGAATGGAGGGTAAACTGTAATAGGGCAAAATGAGGAAGGGAAATGAACCAGAAGACTATTGTAATTGTTCAAACATTTGGTTTTGAGGACCTATGCCAGAGCAGTGGCAGTGCCAGGAGAAAGAAGGAAATGTAGGAGAGATGTTCCAAGGGTAGGCAGGCAACTTGGCAACTATTTGTATATGGGGAATGAGAATGAAGAGTTCAGGGTGATATCTAGACTCAGAGACTGTGTGACTGGGAGGATGGTGATACCCTTGAAAGACATTGAGAAATTACAAAGAAGGCAGCTTTTAAATGAACTATAATGAGTTCAGGTTTGCACATATTGAGCTCAAGATGTCAATGGGACATCCCATTCAAGAATTTTAATGATATGTAGTGGATACCCTGCTATCTAGGGGAGGGGTGGGGAATAGGGGGGAAAAATTTGTAACAGAAAGCTTTGTAAGGGTTAATGTTTAGGAATTACCCATACATATGTTTTGCAAATAAAAAGTATTAATAATAAAAAAAATTTAATTTAATTTAATTTAATTTTTAAAAAAAAGAATTTTAATGATAGAGATGCAAGATTAGGAGAGGGATTAGGATTGGATAAATACATCTGAGAATCATGGGTATAGAGACAACAATTGAATCCATGGGAGCTGATGAGTTCATTAAGCAAAATAAT
This sequence comes from Myrmecobius fasciatus, assembly GCA_023553655.1. Taxonomy (NCBI): domain Eukaryota; kingdom Metazoa; phylum Chordata; class Mammalia; order Dasyuromorphia; family Myrmecobiidae; genus Myrmecobius; species Myrmecobius fasciatus. The sequence continues at coordinate 6,706 of JAJPUD010024957.1, forward strand.
ATAGAGAGGAGAAGAGGGCACAGGATGGAGCCCTGTGGGACACTTCTGGTTAGATCCAGGTTGTTTCCATTGTATGGAATACATTATTTTGTTATTCCATCATCAGGTTTTCTTGATAGAGATGCTAAAGTGGTTTGCTACTTCTTCAATTTATTTAACAGAGAAGGAAATTGAGGCAGACAAGGTTAAAGGAGTTACCTAGGGTCACAGGAATAGGAAGTTATCTGAAGCCATATTTGAACTCAAGAATACTCATTTTCCTGACTTCAGGCCCTGGCATTCTATGCATTTTGCCACCTCACTGTTCCAATGCATTATTTAGGAGATCCTTAAATCCTTATTGGATTCATTTGGATCTGTAGGATTTCAGCAGGATTTTAGGATGAGTGAGGAATGTGGAATGAACAAAGGTGTTATAAAGATTTGGAAGAGATCCGAAGTTTGTCTGGGGTTTGTATTCATCTCAGGGGTTGTTTCTATAGGGTCTCAGAGATTTGTCTCACAAGAAGCTGGGAGGGTCATTGATTCAACAAGGATTCATATAACCTCTACACTGAGTTTACCAGAAAGCTTGGAATCTTTGTTTTCTAAAATCTTCCACAAAATAGTATGGCACAGTGTGAAAAGTGTTGGATTGGAAGGTCTGGATGACCCCAAAGTGGGCAAATCCCTTCCTCAGTTTCCTCAACTGTAAAATATAAGGGAATTGAATTAGATAATCTACAAAGTCCTTTCCATCTCTAAATTTATGATTCTAAATGTATTAAAGGAGATAAAAACACACATGAAGCAATGAGATAGTTAAGGACTGCAATGTAGAAGACCATGTGAGGGGCAGCTAGATAGCAGAGTGGATAGAACACCAGCCCTGAAGTCAGGAGGACCTAAGTTCAAATCTAGTCTCAGACACTTAACATTTCCTAGCTATGTGACCCTGGGCAAGTCACTTAACCCCAGTTGCCTCAGCAAAAAAAAAAAAGAAGAAGAAGAAGACCATGTGATCCAGTCCCTCATTCAACAGAGGGAAACCAAGGCTCAAAGAGACAGAAAAGCCTTTTCCAAAGTCACATTGATAATTTAATGACAGAACCAAGACTGGAATCTAAAAAGAGATCACTTTAGGACTACAAGAAATATTTAATAATAGAGAAGATATAGCATCATTAAAAACTAGAAATGAAGAGCAATGAAGAAATATTCCTTTGGGAGAGAAAATATTCATAGCAGTTAGTGCTGGACTGTCTTATTTAACATATAATTATGAGTGGGGCAGCTAGGTAGTGCAGTGGATAGAGCTCCAGCCCTGAAGTCAGGAGGACCTGAGTTCAAATCTGATCTCAGACACTTTCCTAGCTGTGTGACCCTGGGCAAGTCACTTAACCTCAATTGTCTCAGCAAAAAAACATATAATTATGAGTGCCTCAAAAATCAGATGTGAGCTCAAAATAAAAGAAAAACTTTATATTTATTATATCTATTTAGACACTCAGAAGTATATAAAATGGAGCTCAATATAAAGGAAAAGTTTTATATTTATATTACATTTTATTTATACACCCCAAAGTGTATAAAATGGGCCATGCCAAGGGAAGAAGCAGAGTAAGGTGGGACTTAACTTCCCTCTTGAGGATGCTGTAGAGGGAATTCCTGATGGAGTGTGAGCTAGATAAGATGGCTTCTAAGACTTCCTCCATTTCTGAGATTCTCATAGGAATCACACATTTAAAGCTGGAAGGAACCTTAGAAATATCCAATAGTTTGGTCTTCTCATTTTGTCATTGAGAAAACTGAGACCTGAAAAGGAAAATAGGTCTTACAGAACCAGTATTCAAACTGAGGCACCCCAGCACCAAAGCCAGCACTCTTTCTAATGAGACCACATTGGAGGCCACAGCAATTTTTCAGGAAGGAATGAGGCAGAGAACCCTCCCTAACACCTCTCCTCAGACTGTGTCTTCTAAGTAATTTGATGATAATGTATTCAAGGGGAAATGTTCCAAAGCATGTTTATGGGATTGGGAGCAAGGGGTCCCAGCTCTTTGCAGTGGTAGCTTAAGAAGAGGAACTGAGGATTACCTCTAATGATTCCCCCCAAATCCTGAGGCAATTGTGGTTACTTGCTCTTTCCTATGCAGCAGAATGTCCAGAGAAGGAGCAGCCATGAAAGGTGAATTGGCCAAAAGGTATCTTGACCCAAGTCCATGAAAATGGTTAATGAATGGGGGGGGGCAACTAAAGCTTAGTGGTTAATGAATAGAAGTAACTAAAAAATAGGAGTTAGGGCCTAACTCCTAGCCACTAGGAACTCCTTCAGGGTGAAGAAAAGTAAATTCAATTCAACTTAAGTACTATGGACAGGGTCAAGATTGAAAATACGGTCCCTGCCTTCAAAGTGTTTATAGTCCAATAACAAATCATAACATACCCAAAGAACCAGAGTGACTGAAGAGATCACTTTCAGCTGGGAGATCATGGAAGACTTCAAAGGGGAGGTGTTGACCTCAATACATTTTGGAAGAAGGAATGGACTTCGGTAGGCAGAGATTTGAGTGCTACGTTCATTCCCTGCATAGCCGGGGTGTGGGACATGGGGAAACATTGTTACAGAAACAGAAAAAATTAGAACAGAAAATAGTCCAGTATGGATGCGATTTAGAATTCTGAATTTGGTGCAAGGCAATCCGACAAATTATTAAGTACCAAGTGCCAGAGATATACACATAAAGACAGTCAATTCTTGCCCTTACAAAGCTTCCACTCTACTAGTGGGATACATGTATACAAATAAGCAGATACAAAGTATATATAATGTAATACTAGCATTTCAAGAGGGAAAGAGACTGACATTGCATATACCAGCAGCCAGGAGGAATCAGAATACGTGTTCCACACAAAGTGGTACCTCTCCAAGGAAGCTTGGGATGTCAAGTGAAGAAGGCATCCCAGGCATAGAAGTGGACATCTTTGCAAAAGCAGAGTAGGGAGATCACCTGCCATGCACAGGGAACAATGATTTGCCCAGTTTGACTGGTGTGGAAAGTATATGAGAGTAACATGGGATAGAGCTAGTAAGGTAGGCAGGAATCAGCTTGTAGAAGGCCTTAAATGCTGGCCCAAGGAGGTTCTATTGGCAATAAGAAACTACTGAAGGTTTTTTTAAGCTGAGACTTAAGTCAGACCTATGCATTATCCAGGTGGTTTTGTTGCTGTGTGAAAGAGAAGCTGGTATTAGATCAGTTAGGAAGCTGTTATGATCGTTCAGGTAAGATAGGACAGATTCAAGAGATAATGTGGGGGCAGCTAGGTGGCTCAATGGATAGAGCACCAGGCCTGAAGTCAGGAGGACCTGAGTTCAAATCTGGCCTCAGACACTTCACACTTCCTAGCTGTGTGACCCTGGGCAAGTCACTTAATCCCAATTGCCTCAAAAAAAAAGAGAGAGAGAGAATGTGGAGGGACCAAACTGATTGGGGGTTGAAATGAGAGAACCAGAGAGCCCTCATAATTCCAAAGTGTAGGTGCCTGGAAAGATAGCAATGCTTATGATTTATGGAAATTGGGAGATGGGGCCGGTTGGGGATCAATGGAAGATGAAGAGTGTTGAGCTTAAGCCAGTAAAAAAGGAAGCAAACTCTTGGACCTTACTCACTGGGAGCTGATCCAAGCTGGGGCTAGGAAAGGGGCAATTGGAGTATTTAGGGCCTTGCCTGCTCCTGCTTCCATTCCCTCAAGTGTTCTGGCTTTGCCTGCCTCAGCCCCGAGACAGCTCTTTTTGCATTCCCTTCTTGGCAAGGAGCCTTGGGTCTGGCTGCGGGCCGAGAAGAGAGGTCAGCTGGATTAGCCGATGCTTGGGCCTGACCAGCTTTGGCCTTCCCAGCTCCGATGGCCTGGCTAAGGGCCAGATCACATGGTTCCATCCATAGCCAACTTCTGAATTCTTGGGCTTGACACCCCACCCCATTTCCACCATGGTCATGGGCTGAGTAGTTATGAGATTCTTGGGGCAGACACTACCTACCACCCCAACCTCTGGAGTTCTACCTTTGGCTGAATGTAGATTCTGGGCTCCCATCCTGCCTGCTAGTCTCTGTGGTCCTAAGGCAAAGGTCCTGTCCTGAGTCTTTAAATGTATTTTCATATATCTCCATCTCTTGCCTTTTCCATTTTTTCCAAGCGTTCATATCCAACCTTGAGTTATGAGGGTCTGTCTCTGACATCTTTCTTAGATGGTTGGGGGGTTGGAAAGAAAAAGGCATAGGGCAGGAGCCATTGGGGAAAAATTTCTCTTGTTCCTGACCTTGACTGGCCCTCTAGCCAGGTCCCGGGCCCCAGGCTTAGTCCTTACTCCAGTGTTCTCTTGTCCACACAGACGGTTAAGGAAACGGGCAGCCAAGGCCTCTGCCCGACGCCGTGGGTCTCGTAGCAGGTAACAGGGCAGGAGGGGGTTGACCTCTGGCTGAATCCAGGGGCCTCCTGATCCTCCCTGTGGCTCCAGGAACTGGAAGGACTCTGTTCTCTCCAGATCCCAGGGTAGTGAATCGGGGTGTGGCCAAGCAGGGTCAAACATGGGGACAAGAGGAAGAAATACTCCCTTCTGCTCCCCTTGGCAACCCTGGATTTGAAGCCTCAGCACCCAGCTCCACCAGCCTCGATTCATACTCATTCCCCTCTACCCTCCCCTCTTTTCGAACCTTTCCCTTCACTTCTTTCCCATGGCTCTGCCTAGATTGAACCACCCTTTCCCTCTTCCCTGCTATGATCAGGCACGTCCAGTGGGGCAGCATGGACCCCTGGAGCCCTGCTCAACATGGCCATGGAGGGGTCAGTGTGGACAGTGTGCCCCAGCTACCTGACTCTGCGTTTCCCAGACTGACTTCCTTCCTCATCCCTTCCCTCACCCTGTCCTCTGTCTCTTTCTGGGGAACAGAACAGAAAAGACAAGGAATCTGATGTCCCCTGACCCTTCCTGATCCCCTTCTGCTTGTCTTCTGCCTCCCTCCATATCTATCTCCTTTTTCCAGGCCAGTCACCAAGTTTAAAGCCAAACACAAACCCCGTGCAGGCCAGGGGCCCAAAAAGAGGTAAATAAAGAACTGGATGGTGTAAAGGACACAGAGGCCCTGAGAGCCCACTGGTTGAGCAGGGGACCACAGGGGCCTAGCTGCTTGGGAACCAAGGGAAAGAGGGCGGGCCTTCAGGGACCAGGGGATCTCATAAGTCCGGTCGTATGTGGCTTCATTCTGCACCCCACCCCGATGATGTTTGCCTAAGTGACCAGTGACTCCATCCTTTATTATATATTCCTTCAGCATACCTGCTATGGAGAGGAAATTCAGGATACCATCTGAAACCCCATTAGAAAGCAGCAGTCACTTAGCTTCCTAGTACAGTGGCTCTATATATAACAGAAGTCTCTACGACTCAGTCCTGTCTTTTCCCTTCAAGTTACTTCAGAACCCTGGGGGACTGCTGCCTATCAATAACAATTCCACTCTCATTAATACACCAAGCAGTATTTGCCTTATCTTGTTGGTTCTCCCCACAATTCTGAGGAGTAGTAGTAGCTGATAAGACAAAAATGAGGATCCCCATTTTACAGATGAGGAAGCTGAGCCTCAGAGCAGGAAAGCAATTTGCCTGAGATCCTAAAGGTAGTGATAGACAGGATGCTCAACAGGTCTGAACGTCAGCCCAGAGTTCATCCCTCTGTACCACCTGTCCTGTCTAACCCCAGAGCAAACCCCTCCATCCCGGGACTTCTGAAGATAATCTGGAAATGGGAATCTCTCTGCTTGGTCAGTGAAAACCAAGGGGAGAATTCATTATCCTATTCTTTTCTCATCTTGGGCCATGGATCACAAAATAATCCTCTGGACATCTCTTGGCTGCGTCTGATTTGAAGAACTTGAGATTGCCTCTTTAAGCTCTGCTTTTTTGGATCCCTTTTTGGTGTCCGCCTTGCCATGAACAGGCCCCCATTCTGAGCCTCCTTAAAAGGACTTCTCTTTCTGCTATGGGATAAGACCATTTCCAAGACCCCTGACATTGCCTGCTCCTTGGGAGTCTTGACACTCTTTATTCTGGGCTTCTTGTATGAAATGTTCATACATACACACAATTTGTTTTCCTCCAAGCTTGCTCTTATTCTCGAAACCCTCTTCACAGAGAATGTTTTCTGCCAGTCCCAGCTACTACTCAGTAACTACAATCTGCACCCCACCCCGATGATGTTTGCCTAAGTGACAAGTGACTCCATCCTTTATTATATATTCCTTCAGCATACCTGCTATGGAGAGGAAATTTAGGATACTGTCTGAAACCCCATTAGAAAGCAGCTGTCACTTAGCTTCCTAGTACTGGCTGGTTTTCCCAAATGTGACCCAGACAACTTAGCACCCATATCCTACTGGGCTCCTTCCTTTGTGGCTCTAGGGCCTGTTGTTCCATGAGTAGACACATTTCTCTTGTCCACACAATGCTTTGGCTGGCCATTTTATGCAATCTTTCTCCTGTAGTGTTTTTATTTGAGATGCATGGAGTGACCTCTGCTGAGACTCCATTGCATATCACCAATCCAGGTACATAATTTTGTCCCAACTTCCCATCACCATCTTTTCTGACCTTCTCAAGGTCTGGTCCCCCACCACCCCTCCACTGCCTGGATGATCTCTCCAATATTGACTCATCCTGATCCTTCCCCCAGCCTATTGTCTTCTATCTCCTTCTCAAGTCCAGCTTGCCATTCTGCCCTGGAACAGCCTCTATCATTTCAAACAAATATAATACTCACCCACATTTATGCATTATGTATTTAATGCCTTAAGTTATGCAAAGTGTTTTACGATCTTATTTGATCCTCTCAAGTCCATGAGGTGAGTATCATAGGTATAATTATCAGCCTTTTTAATGGATAAGGAAACAAGCCTAGAGGGGCTAAGTCCTTTGTTCATACCCACAAACTGGCAGAATCTGAATCCAAGGTTCTCCTGGTTCTCCTATACCATTGCTACTTCCCCAGCAGCTGACATTGATGTTGTATTTTATGGCTTAAATGTAGTGTACATTCATTTTTTCACTTGATTCTGGGAGAGAAATACTCTGAATAAGTACTCTTCCTATTTTATAAAAGGAAACAGGATCGGAGAAGTTATAGGTAACTTATCCCTGGTCACACAACATTAAATTGTCGAGGGCCAGAATTCAAACTAGCTCTTGCCCAATTTCAAGCCTATGCTCTTCCTCCCGTCCCATCACTTTCCACCTCTCCGTGGTTTATTTCTGCCCCAGCATGTACACAAGCATTTGTGTCCACGTGGGCTGGCTGGGCCTCCTGTTTAAGCCGAGGAATGCATTACTTCCTGGCCACGTTGGGCTCCTTGGTTCTAGCCCATGGCTCTTTCTGCTCATCGGCCTTCATCATATTCTGAGGCAGCATGGGGGGGAGGGAGGGGGAAGGATGGAGATAGGGTCGAGGTTGCAATGAGCTGTCTTTTCCTCCCTTTGTCCAGAAGGCTCCTTCCATCTTCTTACCCTAAATCCCACCTTTTTTGGGAAACATCATTGTTTCTTGCATCTCCTGCGACTCTGAGTTTGTTTGTTTGTTTTTCTTTTTCTCTTGCATCTCCCAAGACTCTTTGAGTTTGGTTTTTTTGTTTGTTTGGTTGGTTTTTTTTGTGTTTTTTTTTCTTTTTCTTTTTCTCTTGCATCTCCTGCGACTCTTTGAGTTTGTTTTTTTTTCCTTATTCTTTCATCTGCAACTTTTTGAGTTTGTTTTTTTTTTCTCTTGCATCTCCTGCAACTCTTTGAGTTTGTTTTTTTTTTCTTATTCTCTTTCATCTCCTGCAACTTTCTGAGTTTGTTTTTTTTTTTTTTTTTCTCTTGCATCTCCTGTGACTCTTTGGGTTTGTTTTTTTTTCTTGCTCTGAGAAAGGGGTGGGAGGTTATGGGAAAGGATGGGCGAGGGGAATGCAATCAGGGAGATGGGAAGGAGGGTTGAAGACAAGGTCAAAGTTTGGGGATCCATCCTCCTCCTTCCCGTCCCCAGGCTGCTGGCCCAGCGCCAACGTCACTCCTTTGGTCTGCATGGAGTGTCATGTTTGGGCACTGAGGCTCACCTCTCCCTCTGCCCCCTGGAATTCTATCGTGGCAATGACACTGCCCGGTGCTCAGGTGGGGCACCCGCCGTGGTGAGCTGTGTGCCAGGTTCTCTTTATGCCACAGCCAATGGCCAGAGAAAGAAGCAGTCATCGACACAACCTCGAGGAGAGGTGTGTGTGACCCGAGCAGAGGGAAGTCCCCCCATCCCCACTTCCTGACCAACCCAGCCCACCCCCCCCTCAAGGGATCAGTGGGACCCTGCCAATACCTTCCTCCAAACCTGACCCCCTAGGATAGAGATGGCAATCCCCTTGGGCTGCTATACACCTGATACCATCCACCCCTTGTCCCAGACTAGGTGCCTACCTCCCTGGCCTTGTTAATGTTCTCCCCCCATCTCTCTGTCTGTCTCTTTTCAGCCCCGGCTTCGCCTGAAAGGCGGGGCACGGCCGGGTGAGGGCCGGGTGGAGGTCTTGAAGGGCGGTGAGTGGGGCACAGTCTGTGACCACAAGTGGGACCTCCAGTCGGCCAGTGTTCTGTGCCGGGAATTGGGCTTTGGGAGTGCCCGTGAGGCCCTGAGCGGTGCCCGAATGGGACAGGGTGAGCTAAGGGCAGAGAGCGGCACCCACATCGGGTGGAGGGAGGATGTACCATGGGGCCCTGAGCCGTGCTAAGCTCCCTGACCTCTGTCCCCTGACCCAGGTATGGGCCCCATCCACCTGAGTGAGGTGCGCTGCTCAGGGCGGGAAGCTTCCCTCTGGAGCTGCCCGTATAAGAACATCACTGCTGAGGACTGTTCCCACGCCCAGGATGCTGCTGTCCGCTGCAATCTGCCCTACACCGGGGTCGAGACCATGGTCAGCTTTGTTCTCTGAAGCCCGGTCAATGGCTTAGCTTCAGTCGCCTGTGCTCTGCCAACTCCTTTCTCGCCTCCTTCCCTCCCCATCTCCCAATCCCTATTCCCTTAACCTCTGTACTCTCAAGAACCCCCATTCAATCTTCCCTTTGCTCCCTGCAGATCCAGCTAAGTGGGGGTCGCAGCCGGTATGAGGGGCGAGTGGAGGTGCAGGTAGGGGGGCCTGGCTCTCCCCGCTGGGGCCTCATCTGTGGAGACGACTGGGGAACACTGGAGGCGATGGTGGTTTGTCGGCAGCTCGGCCTGGGCTACGCCAACCACGGCCTGCAGGTAGGTTTGGAGGGAAAGGGGGAAAGGTCTTTCTCACCATGTTTCCTGTTCTCTCATGTGTCCATGTTCACGTTTCCAGGAGACGTGGTACTGGGACTCAGGCAATGTCACTGACGTGGTACTAAGTGGAGTTCGCTGTACAGGCTCTGAGCTATCCCTAGGAGAGTGTGCCCACCATGGGACCCATATCGCATGCAAGAGGACAGGCACACGCTTCACTGCTGGTGTCATCTGTTCTGAGAGTGAGGGCGAGTAGACTGGGGGGGACTGGTCCAGAATGAGCCCCCTTTGAGGCAGGGGATGGGGAACATCGACCCCAGGGGGAAATCTCCAGTGAAAAACCAGTCCTCAGGCAGACTGGGAGGGGATGCTCCTAGTCTCCAAACTCACACAAGTCACCTGCCCCTATAAATCTGTGACCTCCTCCCTCCTCCCCCCAACCTTCCTAGCTGCATCAGACTTGATACTACACTCAGCACTGGTGCAGGAGACTGCTTACATTGAGGATCGACCACTACACATGCTGTACTGCGCAGCAGAGGAAAACTGTCTGTCCCGCTCGGCCCGGTCAGCCAACTGGCCCTACGGCCACCGGCGATTACTCCGTTTCTCCTCCCAGATCCATAACCTTGGCCGAGCCGACTTCAGACCCAAGGCTGGGCGACACTCCTGGGTGTGGCACGAATGCCATGGGTGAGGGAAGGGGGTCCTGGCTAATGAGGGGGAGAGGCTGAGGGTCGGTGGGGGAAGAGAGGAGGGACTGTGCTCTATGGGAGAAGACCTCAAAGGCCTTCACAGTGGAGACAGATCCAGGCCTGTAGGCCCCTGTAAATCCACTCCACAGGCACTACCACAGTATGGACATCTTTACTCACTATGACATCCTGACACCCAATGGCACCAAGGTGGCCGAAGGTCACAAAGCCAGTTTCTGTCTGGAGGACACTGAATGTCAAGAGGGTGAGTCAGTTGTCTGGAAGGGGTTCCCCATCTACCATCAGAGTCTAAACTTGCCCCAGAGATCTGAGGGACTCCAGGTCTGGCCTTCCCTACCTTGGATCTGACTCCCTGCCTACACCCGGGACTTGTGGCAGCTGAGGCCTCCTGGGGCTGCTCCATCCTCTCAACTCCCCATCCCCCTCAGACGTCTCCAAGCGGTATGAGTGTGCCAACTTTGGGGAACAGGGCATCACCGTGGGATGCTGGGATCTTTACCGGCATGACATTGACTGCCAGTGGATTGACATCACAGATGTGAAACCAGGAAACTATATCCTGCAGGTGAGGGGGATTACAGCTGGGCTGTCTAGGGGTGGGTGTGCCAGAAGGGAACTCTGATCCCCAATTCTTCACATCAGGTGGTTATTAACCCCAACTTTGAAGTGGCGGAGAGTGACTTCACCAACAACGCAATGAAATGTAACTGCAAATACGATGGACACCGCATCTGGGTGCACAACTGCCACATTGGTATCAGGGCTGGGCTGAGCAGGGGGCAAGCCCTCCCCACTTCCCACTCCAGCTTCTCCTTCCCCTCCCACCTCCCCTCCAGCTCCTCCTAGTAGGCCTGATCCAATCCCACTACTATTTCCTCCCCAGGCGATGCTTTCAGTGAAGAGGCCAACAAGAGATTTGAACGCTATCCCGGCCAGGCCAACAACCAAATTGTCTGAGGCCCCTGGTCCTTTTGCTACTTGGCTCTTGGACCTCCCCACCCTCAGGGCACTACTGGAACCAGACCTTGGCTTCAGCCAAACAGTTTGGCACATGGACTAGGAAGGAAGATTCCCTAACCTTCCACAACTGGATCAGAGCAGAAAAAGCAGCTTTCTACCATGCACACCGATGTCCTGGGGACACAGGCAATACCTCCAATCTTTTGATTTGGGGGAGAACTCCATCCTACTCCCCTCACTCTTGGCTACAATATGTCACTAGTTAAAATTTTATTTTATTTTAATTTTATTTTATATAAAATGTTTCTCCTGTTTCTTTGGAGTGGGTAGGGGGGAGGGCCTGCCCTCCCCTGGCTCATTCCCTACCTTGTCCCCCTCCCAAGCTATTCCAGCCTCAAAGAAAAGGGGGTGTGGAGACAGGGCAGGGGCCATACCCTCCCTTCTCCTTCCTTTGGGAGGGT
>JAJPUD010024958.1:6814-18124 GCA_023553655.1 Myrmecobius fasciatus
AGATATAAAATTTCCCCTTATTACCGCTTTGGCTGTATCCCACAAATCCCCTTTATTTTCAGATTTTCCAATATGGTATTTAATTCGGGGGTTTTAATTTGTTCTTTTTCTAGCTTTTTTAGTTTTAAGCCCGATTCACTCATCTTTTCTTTTTTATTTTATGCAAGTAAGCATCTAGAGATATAAAATTACCCTTTATAACTGCTTTGGCCATATCCCACAAATTTTGCTATGTTGTTTCATTATTGTCATTTTCATGAAATTATTGACTGTGTCTATGATATGTTCTTTCACCCATTCATTCTTTAGGATTAGAATATTTTCTTTCCAATTAACTTTTGGTCTATTTTTTCCTGGCCTTATATTGCTTGTGATTTTTATTGCATCATGGTCTGAAATAAATGCATTTACTATTTCTGCCTTTCTGCATTTCTTCTTGAGGTTTTTATGCCCTAACACATGGTCAATTTTTATATAAATTCCATGAATTGTAGAGAAAAAAAAGTAAAGTCCCTTCTGTCTCCATTCAATTTTGTCCAAAGATCTAGCATACCTAACTTTTTCAACATTTTGTTTACCTCCCTACTTCTTTCTTATTTATTTTGTTTTTTGATTTATCTAATTCTGAGAGAGCAAGGTTGATGTCTCCCACTAGTATAATTTTGCTGTCTATTTCTTCTTGCATCTCTCTTAACTTCTTCTTTAGGAATTTGGATGCTATACCACTTGGTGCATATATGTTTAGTATCGATATTACTTCATTACCTATGCTTAAGTATCTATTACCCTTTGGTATAGTTTCCTTCCTTATCTCTTTTATTTAGATCTATCTTTGCTTTCATTTGAATGCTTCACTTGAAGCATGATAGATTCTGCTCCATTTCTTTACCTTCACTATATATGTATTGCTATTCTTTACATTATTTCTTTTTTATTGTAAAGAAGATATTGAAGGATTCTTGCTTTCAATCCAGTCAGCTATCTGCTTCCTTTTATGGGGGAGTTCATCCCATTCATATTCACAATTATAATAAGTACTTCTGTATTTCTTGACATCTTACTTACCATAAGTCATATTTTTTTCTTTTCTTCCCCCCTGCCCTCCTTCCCAGTATTTTGCTTTTGACAACCACTTCCCTCAAACAACTCTACTCCTTTAGAGCATGTAGATAAAAAGAAGTTCAATGAATTGGGCTTACACCTAAAAAAGGTAGAAAAAGAACAAATTAAAGATCCTCACTTAAATAACATATTGGAAATTCTGGAAATAAAAAGGGAAATTAATAAAACTGAAAATAAAAAAAAAAACTATTGAATTAATAAGTAAAATTAAAAGTTGGTTTTATGAAAGAAAAACCCAACATAAAGAATTAACCTTTGGTTAATTTGATTAGAAAAATGAAAGAAGAAAATCAATTTGTTAGTCTCAAAAATGAAAAGGGAGAATTTTCCACCAATGAAAAGGAAATTAGAGAAAATAATTAGGAGTTATTTTGCCCGACTATATGTCAACAAATTTTATCATCTAAGTGAAATGGAGGAACATCTACAAAAATGTAGATTGCCCAGGTATACAAAAGATAAAACAATTTAAAAAGTCCTATTGTAGAAAAAGAAATACAACAAGCTATTAATCAACTATCTAAGAAAAAAATCCCCAAATGGATTTACATGTGAATTCTACCAAACATTCAAAGAAAATTATTTCCAGTATTATATAAATTTTTTTTGACACAAATAGGGTGCTGATAGCTAAATCCAGTAGGGTGAAAAGAGAAAAAGAAAATTATAGACCTAATGAATAGTGATGCAAAAATCTTAAATAAAATATTAGCAATGAGATGACTGAAAGTCATTCCCAGGACAATATGCTATGACCAAGTAGGATTTATACTAGGAATGCAGGGTTGTTTTGATTTTAGGGAAACTATTAGCATAATCAACTATATCAGTAACCAAACTAAGAAAAATCCTATGATTATCTAGATGCAGAAAAATCATTTTATCATATCTAACACACTTTCCATTTAAAAACACTAGAAAGTATAAGAATAAATGGACTTTTCCTTAAAATGATCAGTAGCATCTATTTAAAATCATCAGCTAGTATCATGTGTAATGGGGAGAAACTAGAACCATTCCCAATAAGATCAGGAGTGAAACAAGGTTGCCCACTGTCACCATTTTTATTCAATATTGTATTAGAAATGTTAGCTTTGGCAGTGCATTTGTGATATCTTTATTATAGGGAATTACTGATGAGCATATTCTTTATGCCAGTTTGAAACCACCTCTGCAAGGTGGCCTAGAGAGTTGATAAATTTACTATGGTGCCTCAATGAATCATATAACTGATGTTTCTGTGGTAGGACTTAGAAATAGCTCTTTTTGGCTTAAAGGTCATCATGTTATCCACTTCATTGTTTCTCAAGAGTTCTAGTAACAATAATAAAGGCAGAATTATCTAATGATCAGATAGATTCATATATAATTAATCATGATGTATTAAAATGGTATTGACTTAATAAAGACTAATTTTTAAAATAACATTTTCCTTTAGAAATTCAATTTCTATGAATTTGGAAAGCTTAATTCCTTCTTGAACAAGTTTACCCCCCCTTTTCTTTTTACCTGTTATTTCATTGACTCAACAAACCAACTTTGCAACAGGATGAGAAAGTGCATATTTTAACTCTCCTGAGAAGCTGTGTGATAATTTTACGCATAGCTAAAAGTTACTGCACTGCAGTATTTTCCTTTCACCTATTAATAATGCATTACTTCTGTGTTTAATCCACTACTGACAAGAAGAAAAATGAACTTCTATCCTTATGGTGAATATTAACTAAATTTTTAGCTAGAATTATATTTAAATATTTAAAGTTTATTTACTGATTACAATAAAAGGAAATAAATTAATAGATTTTGTAATTTATACAAATTAATATAAAGTAAATCACAGACTTATCAAAGTATTCAAGTACTAAGTGTAAAGTAAATTAATTACCTAGATATATGTAAAATAATCTCTCTTCCTCTAATAGTAGTCTCAGTTGATCTGGCCCCAATGTAACTGATCCTGTCTTCTTTTCTTGTTAATGTCCTTATGTTGAGGGCTTCTGTTGCATCATGTTCTGAAAAAAAGTCCATTTACTATTTCTGCCTTTCTGCATTTGTTTTTGAGTACTTCATGCATTTGTTTTTGAGGACTTTATGCACTTGTTTTTGAGGAGTTTATGCCCTAATATATGATCTATTTTTGTATCAGTCCCATGAACTGCCAAGAAAAAAAATGTAATCCTTTCTGTCTCTATTCATTTTTCTCCAAAGATCTGTCCTACCTACCTTTTCTAAAATGTTGTTTACCTCCTTACCTTCTTTCTTATTTATTTTGTGGTTCTATTTATCTAGTTTTGAGAGAACAAAGTTGAGATCCCCCATTATTATAATTTTGCTGTCTATTTCTTTTAGCTGTTCACTTTAAGTTCTTCTTAAGAACTTAGATGTTATATCACTTGCTGCATATGGGTTTAGTATTGATATCACTTCATTAGCTAAAATATCCTTTAGTAATATATACTTTCCTTCCTTATCTCCTTTAATTAGACCTATTCTGAACTGAGATCTGAGATCAGGATCTCTACCACTTTTTTTTTTTTCAACTGAAACATAATAGATTCTCCTCCAGCCTTTTACCTTTACTCTGTATGTATCACTCTGCTTTAAATGTGTTACTTGTAAACAACATTTTTTAGGATTCTGCCTTTTAATCCATTCTGTTATCAGCTTTATTTTAATGTGAGAGTTCATCCCATTCACATTCACAGTTAAAATGACTTTCAGATAATTTATGTGTTTTCTTTTCTAAATCCTCTTGCAAAACTCTCATTTCCTTTCCCAATTTTTTCTTCTTGCTCTCATTCAAGATCCTTTTTGATTTCTTCCAAGAGAGCCTTGTGATGTGGGGACCAATTTATGTCACCCTTTGTGACTTCATCTGGAGGTGCTCTGCATTTATTGTCCTCAGAGTTTTAATTATCTGTTGTCAGAGTTCTTTTTTCCTTTTTTGCTAATCTTTTTTAAAGTTGAGGTCTGCTTTTCAGGCAAAGGGGAAATTGCTCAAGCTTCTCTACAGTCAATAATGGTTGTGTTGGTTCAGTGCTGACTAACTTCCACTCAGTGGGCATGACCAGCTCCCATGAAATTGTGGTATTTAGGGGCTCACTATTGCCTTTTGTATACAACACATATTTGTGTTGGATTTTTTATAATTAGTCTACTGATTTTCTGGCTTGTAACCAGGACAGAATAGCCAACATTACTGTAGATTCCTCCCAGTAGATTCTCCAGCATGTGAAGGTCTCACCACCCTCAACTGTGCTCAGTCCCCCTCTTCTTGATCTGCCTCTGCTTGACCTGCCTCCCTTTATCTTGATTGAAACAGAACTTTTCTGGAGATCTTTGAAATTATCTTCTGCTGGGATGATTTCAGAGAGGCCTGGAGAGACTTACATGAACTGATCTTAAGTTAAATGAGCAGAACCAGGAGATCATTTTACATGGCAACAACAAGATTATACAATGATCAATTCTGATAAATGTGGCTCTCTTAAACAATGAGTTCATTCAGACCAGTTCCAGTGGTGTTGTGAAGAAAAAAGTCATCTACATCCAGAGAAAGGATTGTGGGAACTGAGTGTGGTTCACAACCTGGCATTTAAACTCTTTTTGTTATAGTTTGCTTGGATTTTATTGTCTTTCTCATTTTTCTAGTTTGATTTGATTTTACTTGTTCGCCAAGATCATTGTATAAAGATGTATGCTTATATTGGATTTAACATATACTTCTACCATGTTTAACATATATTGCACTACTTATCTTCTAGGGGAGGCAGGAAGTGAGTAAAGTGAGGAAGGAAATTGGAACACAAAGTTTTTCAAGGGTTAATTTTGAAGAATTATCCATGCATATGTTTTGAAAAGTAAAATGCTTTAATAAATAAAACAAAGAAAAAAAGAAATTATCATCTGCTGGAAATTTTTACACTCCCTACATTTGAGAGTTTTGTCATTCAAAACCAGTTCAGATGCTACATTGGCTGTTATTTTGAAGGGCATGGGGAGACCTCAGAAAATGACATGTCCCCTCTCTGCCATCTTGGTTCTGCCCCATTAATATGCATTTTAAAATACTTTTAGATGGTTGCATTGGAAAATTTTAGAAGTGCAGATTTCATTCCACCATCTTGATCAGCACCCTTAACTAATGATTATTGACTTTTATTTTTCTAATATTGTATATTTATTCACAAATTGGTCTTTATTCAGCTTAATATCAATGATGTGTTACAATCCTTGTCAATAATACATCAAAAAATGAGCTCCTGATGAGAGAACATTTTTTTCTAATATTTTATCTCTTTGGTCAGAGACTTGGCTAAGACACTCATACCACCAAAGGTATGCACTGCCTAGGATGCCAATGTGTAATTAATTTTATTTTATCCTATAATCATAAATATCTGGAGGATGATGCTGTGTATCATTTGCAAGGATAAGGAAAATGTATAATTTTCCCTGAAAAGGATGTTTTTTTCTAGCAACTTTTAAATCCTTACTCAATGGTTACTTACAGCAATATAGGTCTCTTTAAATTATTAAATTGAAGAATTCTTACATTGATGTTCATATAGCATCATTATTTGTAGTAGCATAATGAAACTTTCACAAGTATGTGATAAGCTTTAAGCATTTTCTCATTTCACTATGATTCTTTGACAGCTTTCACAGATGAAAAATGTTCTCCTTTTCCATTGATAAATAAGTCATTATCTAAAAATTCAGAAGAAAACAGACAAATCAATATTTTCTTCTGGCACTCCAAATTTCTTCAAGACTAGCTCATCAAATTTGTCTTAATTTGATACTTCAGTTCTATTGTGTTCTCTCTCCTTTTCCTCCACTTTCAGGGTAGGTACTTAGTAATAGTAGAAAGACAAATGATCTTTTAAATGAAAAATAGTCCCCAACAATTACAAGAGGAAATCTGGCTTTAGCAAATATAAATAGACTAAACACACCCAAGAAATTTAGAGTTATATTAGTCACTTTTTCAAAATAGTTAAGGAGGTAGAGCCAAGATGTGGAGTAAAAGCTGTGCCTCAACAATCTCTCAACCTAATTTTTTTTTAAATAATGACTAATATTTTTCAATGTAAGAACACACAGAAAAAGAGAGAGTGAAATATTTTCCAGCTAAAGACAATTTAGAAAGTTAGTAGAAAAAATCTGTGGCACCAGGCTGGGAATTTATCACACAGTCATGCCCCTGCAGCACCAGCCCTCCCCTGATCCCAGTGCCAGCAAAGCAGAAAAACATCTAGGGACCTCTGGAAAAGTGGCAGTTATGACAGTTTCCAGACCTCTCAGGCTAGAGACAACAAACAAAACTTGAAAGGTAATCTGGAAAGGTCTGTAATTAGGGTGAGAGGGCCTTAGGAAATCAATATGTCAGGAATAGGCATGGACAGTGGTGGTAGCAGCAAAAGATATCTTTATTGGCACTGAAAAAGGAATCTGTTATGTTAGCACTCTAGAATTTATTGCAAAGTAGGGTGGGGATACCCCTGACAATTCCAGTGTAGAAAGTGCTTGAGCCTTGATCCCTAGAGGGATCTCTGACAACAACTGCATAAGACCCTTAAAGATTTGAATACTGAGAACTCCGTGCATGAAAAAGAGCCCTACTTTAACAAAGAGTTAAAAACTAACAAATAAGCTATGGAAATGATGAAAAAATAGAAGAAAAAAAATTTTGATCATAGAAAGTGTGAGTACAAAAAAGAGTAAAACATGAACTCAGAAAGAGGTAACAAAGTCAAAGTTTCTAAAGCCAAAGTTTCTGAGAAAATAAGAATTGGTCCCAGTCCATGGAAGAGCTCAAAAGGAATTTTGAAAATCAAGTAAGAGACAGTTCCTGGAGCCAATATGGTAGAATAAAGTCAGAAAGCTGCTTGAGATCTTCCAGTTTCCTTGGATAACCACATGAAATGAAACCTCTGAACACAGTCTGATGGAATGAAACTACTCTCCAGCTCAAGAAAGACTAAAAAAAAAAAAAAAAAAAAAAAAAAAACTTCAAGAAAGATCAGTCTTACTGGTATGAAAAGAGTGTAAAGCCAACTTAAGATAGATTCTGGGAAAAACTATTGAGAGGGTTTTAACCATAACAAAAAAGCAATTAATACCCTAAGTCCTGGCTCAGTAGAGGAGGAAATCAGTGGGGCAGTCCCCAGTACCAACTGAGAAGGCAAAGACTAGGAACTCACAGCTTTACCAAATTTGCAGGATATAAAATAAACATACACAAATCATCACAATTCCTGTGTTTTCCTGACAAAGCCCATCAGCAAGTGATAGAATGAGAAATTCCATTTAAAATTACTGTACCCAAAATAAAATCCTTGGGAGTCTAACTGCCAAGACAGACCTAAGAACTATGTGAACACAATTATAAAACATTTCCCACACAAATAAAATCAGATCTAAACAATTGGAAAAGCATCAATTGTTTATGGATAAGCTGAGCTAATATAATATAATAATAAAAACCTCTGCCAAAATTGGTGTACTTGTTCAGGGACATGCCAACCAAACTGCCAAAACATTATTTTATAGAAATAGAGAAAATAATAACAAAATTCATCTGGAAGTATATCAAGGGAATGAATGAAAAAATACAAAGGATGGGTTCCTAGCAGTACCAAATCTAAACCTATATTATAAAGCAGCAGTAAGCAAAACCATTTGGCACTGGCTAAGAAATAGAGTGGTGGATCAGTGGAAAAGATTATATATATATATATATATATATATACCACAATAACCATGGTCTATGGCAATCTAGTATTTGATAAACCCCCCACAAACTCCAGTTTCTGGAATAAGAATTCACTATTTGAAAAAATATGTAGAAAAAAACAACTGGAAAATAATGTAAGAAACTTGATTGACATAGACCTACATCTCAAAATGGATACATCATTTGGTCATAAAGAAGGATAACATAAACATATTAGGAGAACAAAGGATAGTGTACTATTAGATTATTGGATAAGGGAGGAATTCATGACCAAACAACTGGAGAACATTATGAAAAGCAAAATTGACAACTTGATTAAATTAAATTAAAAAGGTTTTGCACAAATAGCAACAGAAACAAGATTAAAAGGTATTTACAAAAGTGGGAATAATCTTTGTAGTCAGTATTTCTAATAAAGGTCTCATCTCTAAAATACATAAAGAACTGTGTCAAATTGATGAGAATACATGCCACTCCCCAATTGATAAATGATCAAATGATATGAATAGACAATTTTTCGAGGGCCAAATTAAAGACATTGACAGTTATATGAAAAAATGCTCTAAATCACTATTGATTAGAAAAATGCAGATCAAAACAACTTTGAGGTAGCACCTCACATTTCTCAGATTGGATAAGATGACAGGAAAAGATATGCATAAATATTGGATGGGATATGGAAAAACTAGAACACTAATGCATTATTGGTGAAGTTGTGAAATGATCCAACCATTCTGGAAAGCAGTTTGGAACTGTGTCCAAACAGCTATATAACTGTACATACCCTTTGAACCAGTAGTGCCATTACTGGCTCTGTATCCCAAGGAAATCATAAAGAAGGGAAAAGGACCCACATGTGCAAAAAAGTTTGTAGCAGCTCTTTTTGAGTTAGCAAAAATTAAAAAATGAGTGGATGCCCATTAATTTGGGGAATGGCTGAACAAGTTGTGGTATATGAAATTCAAGTATAGTGAAACATCCAGAAAGAATTCAAGTATAGTGGAACCAGTCAGGATAAAGCAAGATTTAGCAGCTTCTACATTAAACTATCAGAGGGCTTCAGATACAAGCAATATTCTTCAGTTTTCCTTGTAATATCTCAATTTTACCTGTCATGTTTCCATTTTGATCTCCTCTTGATAAAATGTGTAAAATATTATCTATACCAAATATTTTAACATAACTTTTCAAGAATTTTCTTTCAAAATTTTACAATGACAATTAAAATCAGAGGAAAGGATATATGGAATGAAAAGGGAAGCTATTTTTCAGAAAATAAATTTATTTTCTCATTTATATATTTATTAAATATGAAAGAGAGAAAATATTGAGCAAAATAGAGATTTTTCCTTACCGTCATGAACATATTGTGGAAGGGCAATAGAGAATACTCCAGAATTATTAAAACTACTTATAGAATGGGAAAGTTAAAATAAGTTCCCATTAGTCACTGACTAAGCAGCTATACTCGGTACAATTAAGAGTAGAGGATTCTTAGCCTAGAGTCCATGGTCTTCCAAAACTTTTTGTATAGTCTCTTTGAATAGATTCCCTTGAATTTGGATAGGAATGCCAATGAACTTTGATAGGGGAAAATACATGCTTATTTTCATTAATTTCTGAGTAAAATTTTCCACTTCTTTCAGTTATGAATATCAACCATAACAGTAGTGTTAAAAATACTTGTGATAACTTGTTAAAAGTATCATAGATATTCTTATGTCAATTACAATTGTTCTTGATTTTCCAAAATACTATTTTTGCTAATCACTGTTTCAAAATTGCTGTAGTTATTAAATATGCCACTAGATATATTAAAATATCCCAATTCAATAATGGCCTTTGAAATATTATTTTGAGAAAGGGTAAATAAGCTTTACTAGACTGCCAAAGAGCTCAGTGCTACACACATGCACACACATGCACACATACACATTTGCATACACACTACTTTAGGACACTTTATTTATTTATATTATTCATAAAAGCTGGCATGAATACATATTAGTAATTAGCAAAGGCTTATGGTCAACAGAGTATAGCTAATTAGAACTTAATGTGAAGCATGACTGAATATATAATTTTGGATCTCCTCACCATGTAGAATGTTAACATGACTAAAGTTATTATAAAAGCTGAAAAAAAGAGTTTGTTGGGGAGAACAAGAATTCTTCATTGTCATTCTGAAAAACACTTTGGAACTATGCCGAGAGGGCTACCAAACTGTACATACCCTTGGATCCAGCAGTGTTTCTGCTGGGCTTATATAAAGAAGGGAAAGGGATATACATGTGCTAAAAAGTTTGTAGCAGTGGTTTTTGTAGTGGCAAGAAACTGGAACCTGAGTGGATGCCCATCAATTGGAGTATGGCTGAATAAGTTATGGTATATGAATGTCATGGAATATTACTGTTCTCTAAGAAACTATTTCTATAAGAAATAAGAATGATTACAGCGAGGCCTGGAGACTTACATAAACAGGTGCTAAGTGAAATGAGCAGAATCAGGAAATTATACAATAAGATTATACAGCGATCAATTCTGATGGACATACCTCTTTACAACACTGAGATGATTGAGGTTAGTGATCCTGTGATGAAGGGAATCATCTCCACCCAGAGAGAGGGCTGTGAAAACTGAGTGTGGATGACAACATAGCATTTTCAGGCTTTTTTGTTGTTATTTGCTTGCATTTTTGTTTTCTTTCTCATTTTTTTTCCTTTTTGATTAGATTTTTCTTGTGCAGCAGGATAATTGTATAAATATGTATACATATATTTTATTCAATATATATTTTAATATGTTTAACATATATTGAATTACTTGCCATCTAGGGGAGGAGATGAGGAGAAGGGGGAGAAAATTTGGAACACAAGGTTTTGCAAGAGTTAATGTTGAAAAATTATCCATGCATATGTTTTGAAAATAAAAAGCTTTCATTAAGTAAAATATATTTTAAAAAAAGAAAATTAATTTTCAAAAAAAATTCTTGGTGGTAGCTTATTTTGTAGCTGGAGAAGAAAATGAGCAAAGAATTAAGTAAACCAATAATGTCTCAGTATATCTCAGTATTGATATTCTGAAGAGCAGCAGATACTTAAGAGTGAAAGAGAATTTTCTGACTTCCTTCCGGGGGTGGAGCCATGGTGGCGGAGATCAGACAGGATTCTCTGTAACCTCCTCTAACCTCCCCTCAAACCAACAAAATATGAAGCCTCTAGACTGATTCTGAAGCAAAAAAATCCACAATATCTGGAGAACAACACGATTCTAGAAGAAGATACTCTGGAAGAACCTCAAAACAGGTCTGTTTTAATGGGGCAGGGGGTGGCCTACTGAACCCAGACTGCAGCACAGGGCGACCGGGGCAGGGAGCTGGAGCAGGGAGCTGGAACAGGAGTCAGAACAGGAGTGGGAGCATTGTGTTTTTCACACAACTGGGAGTCTTC
>JAJPUD010024959.1:0-18121 GCA_023553655.1 Myrmecobius fasciatus
TAGTTCCAAAGCATTTCACACAAAGTCAAATCTAAAAATTAGAAAAATATCAATTGCTCATGGGCAAGCTAAATAAATATATTAAAATAATAATTCTACCTAAATTAATTTACTTACTCAGTGGCCTACCAATCAAACTATGAAAATAATTTTATAGAACTAGAAAAAATAACAATAGAATCCATTTAGAGGAAGAAAAGGCAAAAACTCTCAAGGAAATAATGGGGGAAAAGTGAAAGGAAGATTGCTTAGCTGTAGCAGATCTAAAGCTATATTATAAAGCATCAATCATCAAAACTGATAGTAGCTAAGAAATAGAGTGGTGGAATAGATTAGATACCCAAAATCCAGTAGTAAATGACCATAGTAATCTATCTTTTAATAAACCTAAAGACTTCAGCTTCTGGGATAAGAACTCAGTATTTGACAAAAAAAAAAAAAAAAAAAAAAAAAAAAAAACTACTGTGGAAACAAAAACAAAACAAAACAAAACAAACAAACAAATAAAAACGGTAGATATCAGAAACTAGCCATAGACTAGCATCTCACACCTCGTATCAAGAAAATGTGAAAATGAGTACCTGATTTGGACATAAGGGTTATATCATAAGTAAATTTTAGGAATTCAAGAAATTGTTTTCCAGTCAGATCCATAGAGAAGGGAAAGATTTATGACCAAATAATTGATAGAGAACATTATGAAATGCAAAATGTATCATTTTAATTATATTAAATTAAAAACTTTTGCACACAAAAAACCCCCCAAAAACAAAACAAAACAAACAAACAAACAAACAAAAAACCCTGATACAACCAAATAGAAGGAAAGCAGAAAGTTGGGGGAAAAAAAAACATCTACAGCCAGCATTTCTGATAAAGGCTTCATTTCTCACATATGTCAAGAACAAATATATAAGAATGCAAGTCTTTCCCCAATTGATAAATGTTCAAATAATATGAACAGTTTTCAGATGAAAAAAAGTAAAGCTATCAATGATCATATAAAAAGAAATACTCTAAATCATTATTGATTAGAGAAATGCAAATTAAAGCAATTCTGAGGAACCACTTCACACCTATCAGTTTTATTAATGTGATGGAAAAGGAAAATCATACCTATTGGAGGGTATGTGGGAAAACTAAGACACTAAATGCATTGTTGATGGAACTGTTAATTGACTATTCACCCATTCTGCAGAGTAATTTAAAACTAAGACTCAAAACTATGCTAAGTTTTGGTATAGTAATATCCCTACTAAGTCTGTATTCCAGAGGGATTATTTACAAAGGGAATTGGATCTATATGTACAAAAATATTTATAGCAGTTATCTTTGTGATGACAAAGAACTGGAAGTTGAGGGGATGTCCATCAACTGTAGAGCGACTGAACAAGTTGTGTTCTATGTGTTATATGATGAGCAGGTAGATTTCAGAAATACCTGGAAAGACTTATGTGAATTGATGCTGAATGAAATTAACAGAATCAGAACATTGTACACAGTAATAGCAACATTGCATAATGATCAACTATCTTTGACTTAGTTCTTTTGGCAATAAAAATGATCTTAGACAACTTCAAAAGACTCAAGATAGAAAATACTATTCCTACCCAGAAAAAAGAACTGTGGAGATTCAATGCAGATCAAAATACTTTATTTTTACTTTTGTGGGTGTTTTCTGGCTTTTCCTTTTATTTCTGAGTATCTGTTCACAACATGACTAATGTGGAAATATGTTTAAATGATTGCATATGAATAATCTATATCAGATTGCTTGCTGTATTGTTGAGTGAGAATGGGAGGGAGAAAAAATTTGAAACTTGAAATCTTATAAAAAATGAAAGCTGAAAACTAAAACATTAATTTAAAATAAAATAAAAAGAGAAGAAAGACTTCTCCTTTATAAAAGAAAAACAACTTTTTTTTCTGAGGTCAGGTATCTCAATTATTTAACTACCACCACCACTACCATTGTTAGTTCTTCTCCACATGGAATAGGGGCATCATACACACACACACACACACACACACACACACACACACACACACACTCACACATGAGCACGCATACACACATGTGTGCCCACACACAGCATATATTTATACATATATGTACATATGTGTGCCTGCTTGTGCATGTTTATGCAAAACACAATACAATTTGCTGTATTTATATAAATATGTATGTATGTGTATTTTTATATAGCCCTAAAAATTTTTTATAGCTCCAAGGTGAATTTACAAATGAAGTTCTAACTTAAATGCTGAGTTTCATTTGCAAATATTCAAATAAAATATGTAAACTTCATTTGGTGAATTTAGTGGTTGTTAGATTTCTGAAGGAATAAGTATAAAAATAGAAATCTGGGTTTTTGAAAGTACTGTGAGGTCTCTAAATATGTCAGTGATGATTACAGTAAAAAAATACATTGTAGTCTATATTAAGAGAAGCATGATATCCAGAAATGAGGAAGCTAATATAGTCATCCTTTACTCTGCCCAAGTCCAATTATGCTTTGAATATTGTATGGAGCTCTACTATAGGCAAGGAATTTTTGGAAAATCATTGATAAGCAGGGCTCTTTCCAGAGAAGAAGATCTAGGATGATGAAATGACTAGAAACCACAGCATCTAAAAACTGGTTGATGATCATAGTAATGTTTATTCTGAAGAATAGAAAACATGAGTGTGGTATGGAGAAAGGGAGAATGCTGCATAGATTTCTGCAAGATTTTGAAAGATTGATGACGCCAGTGGACAGGTACAATGGATTGACCTCAAGAGAGGCTCTCTATAGGAAAACAAAAACAAAAAACAGACTTCCTAATAATTGGTGCTATCTAATAATGGGATGTAGGGGTTTTAAGAATCTTCAATTATTGTCAAATTCACTACTTCTCAGGTCTTTTGTAAAAGATAGTTCTGTTAAGATGTATGTTGGCTAGATGGTCTTTGAATGTCTTTCTGATGAAGAGATTTGTAATTTTGTGTTTGTTTGTTGTTTCCAATCTATTATAAGTTCAACCTATTAAAATTCAATCTAAAATATATTCAAACCACTAATTCTCTTAGATGTACAGAATAGAGCTATGCCTTTCCCTTAACTCACTTAATTGATTACCAGTGCTATTCTTTTCTGATAGATCCAACCAATAAATTTCTTGAGACCAAATACAAGGAAATCTAATGGTTGAAGGTAAAGTCTATATAGCTCTTACCTGAACTTGACATTATCACAATTTGATTGTTTGGGGATAATGCATT
Organism: Myrmecobius fasciatus; assembly: GCA_023553655.1. Classification (NCBI taxonomy): domain Eukaryota; kingdom Metazoa; phylum Chordata; class Mammalia; order Dasyuromorphia; family Myrmecobiidae; genus Myrmecobius; species Myrmecobius fasciatus. Next base: position 3,266 of record JAJPUD010024959.1, read on the forward strand.
CATCTTATCAATAAGGTAAGTGCATAGGCAATATCACATTCCCTTTACTCCATTATGAAGCTACCACAGTTCCATTATGCCTATTTTAATGAGTAAAAGGATATTTTTTCTAAGCTGTAGAAAAAGGGTTTGATTTTACAGTAAAGGTTATACGTTTTATGGATGTGGCATTGCCAATTATGTGTGAGCATCATTCTATGGACCCTCTAATAAAATCATCTTTTTTTCAATTTTTAAAATATATTTTATTAACATTTTATTTTCATTACCCAAATTTCTCTCTGTAACCTTCCATTTTAATCTCCTAAGAGACTCATGCCACATAGCTAAATAAGTAAATAATGATAGTTAATAAGGATATGTAGTACTGATATTTCCCCATTTTCTACCTTCTTCCCAGTTTGTCTTGTGTCTTGATTTCATTGGACAGTCTTTCATTCTCTTACACACTTGCCAGTGCACAAGAGTACTTGGGTACAGGGGCTTCAGGGGATTCCTGAGACTCTTTTAGAAGATCATTAGATTATAAACCAGTTTATTATAACATTAAGACATTTTAATTTCTCATATGATAAATATAAGAAACTATAATTCACAAAAAACAAAAAGTAATTTTAAGTATAAAGAAGTCCAAAGATTAAAAATTTTAAACTTCTAATGTGCCTTGTAGATCTAAACATTATATTTGCATAAAAACATTACATCGTATTATCCCTATAACTTCCTTTTATAAATAGCAGGTTTCAGATAAATTACCAGTGATCATAACTATAATATGAATATAATACTTTAAGGAATGTAAAATATTTAAGTTATTAAATTAAGTTATTAAGCCTATAGGGTAGCCATTATCTCCATTTTACAGTTAAGATGAAGCAATGAATCAGTAACTGCATGGATCAATTTAATGTAAAAAAGTAGATGGTGTATTAAACAGGAATTTATTAAATACCTAAATCTCAGGCACTATGATATACCTTTTACCAATATTGTTTCACTAAATCCTCAGAACAACCCTGAGAGACAGGTACTTTCTGATTAGACTCATTACAATTAGAAGCAATTACAGTATGTCAATGACATACTGCTGGTATCTAAAACAGGATTTGAACTCCCATCTTTATGACTTAAGGACCAGGTCTCTATCTACAGCAACATTTAAGTACCATCTCTTTCTATTAGCTGATAGAGCACTAGTCGTGATGCAAAATATATAATTTAACTTCATTCATGTGCAATTTTTTCATCTATAAAAGGGAAGTCCATATACACTCATAACAGTTATCTTATGTAATTGGCAGGTTCAAATTTGTAGGCAAATGCTCTATAGATCTTAAAGCACTCTACATTTCCACAATTATGATGAGAAATTCCAGAGAATTTCATTTGATTGAATATTCTTTTGTAAATCACTAGGATTTTTCTCCTATTTTCAAGAGAGCTACCATTTTCTCTCTCTAAAGCATTAAAGTCTAATCTTGTCAGAAGTAGCGGGGGGGTTTTCTAAGTCCTGAATGAAACTGGGCTTTAGAAATACATGTTCTTCATTAATAATCATAAAAAGGTGACAAAAGTAATAGTGGTAAAAATGATTTGCTGACAAGTTGAAGGAGGTAGGCAAGGAGCTGGATTTAGTGTTAAGTAGCCTCTACCTCAGTTTTATTAAAAAAAATCATATTCAATCCCTTCTCCATTTACACAATATCTAGTAAATACGTGCTATCTGTTGCCAAACCTTTCAGATGGTTAACTCTTTCTTTTTATTGTTGGAGGAGTGATGATGAAATGGTTACTGAATCACTTGAAGAACCATTCACACACACACGCACAGACACACACACACACACACACTACATATAAAACATAGTTCCAGACTAGAATGTACATACAATATGTATGTATAAAATGTTTACTCGTTGAGTTATATAGGACTCTGTGGGACTCCACAGGCATGGACTTTGTCCATTTTGGCAAAGAAATGGTTTGCCATTTCCTTCATCAGTGGGTTTCCATTTTTTATAGATTAAGGGTTAAGTGATTTACCCAGGGTCACACAGCTAGTCACTATCTGAGGCAGGGTTTAAACTCAGATCTTCCTGATTCTAGGTCTGATGCTTTATCAACTGTACCACCTAGCTGCCCAATGTAAAATATACATGAGTACAATATCCAAATATGTATATATATATATATATATACATATACATAAATATATACATAGACTTGTATGCATATATTATGTGTGCATTTTGGTCTGTATTTGTATTTTCTTCAATAGAAGGAATACCCTTCTCCAACAAATACTGCTCTAACAATACACATTTCTACTGTTCTCCAAGGTAGAATCTTAGAATAATTAAGTGGTAAAATAAAGTGCTGGATTTAATAGGGAACTTTGAGTTTAAAATCTAACCAGAGAAATTGATTAGCTCTGTGATGCTGGATAAATCTTATTTAGTCTCAATCTTATTTAGTTTCCTCATCTACAAAATATAGATAATAGCATCTACTTCCCAGGGGATGATATAATGAGATAATATTTGAGAAATGCTTTGCAAACCTTAGAGCATTATATAAATGCTAGCTATTATTTTGTTTTGAATTGCTTAGGGCAATGAAAGGTTAAATGACCTGCCTAGGATCACACAACTAAGTTGTTTCAGTGAGACTTGAACCTGGGTCATTTTAATGCCAGCTATCGCCCACTACACTATGATTGTTTTAATGGAACTAAGCAGGCAAGTCAGTCCAGGCTCAAAAAACTGTCCAACCCACATCAAGGCTAAGGCCCAAGCTCAACCAGTTCTTGGCTAAAATGAAACAATTTTGAGACAGTCTTCCAGCAACCTCTGTCATAAGCTGCAAGTTATTTATCAGAAACAAATGGAATATAAAACCTCATGACATTTAATTTTTAAAACAATAATTGCTTACTTCATTACTAGAATTGGAAACAGATAAAGTAAAGCAACAGAGTAAAAAAAAATAAAATAAATGTGTCCCCCCAGTAACCTCTAGTAGTCTTTGCTGAAAAACTTTCACCCTGCTTGTCAAAGTACAGAATTGAGGGAGCAAAGAGGAAATGGTTATTCTTATTATATGCTTCTGTTACACTGGCCGTTGTGGCATGGAAACATATTTTACATAGTGAAATGAGCATCCTTAGTCCCCAAAGAGTGTGGTTATTTCCTTCCTGTGAGTGGAAGTTTGGAGAGAGGCAAGAAAGAAAAGAGTGCTGGTAATTCTGCTGCCTTGCAAGGAGAAAGCTTGTTTGGTGGAGCTCAAGAAACTGGGCATGAACTGGGTAGTTTGTAGTAGACAATAACACCAGATTTTAGGTTGGTAATTTCCCATCTGGCAACTACAACATCTATTGGTTTGCCCCACTGACATTGCAAAAAAGAAGTAAGTTAACCAATGAAATAGAGCAGCATACTGAAAATTTGGAAGTAATAAAGTAAATTAAATTAAAAAAAAGTTGAATAAGCACCTAGTGTGCAAAGGGTTCTGCACTAGCAACAATGGATAAAATGACAAAAAAATTTTTTAAAGTCTATATTCCCAAAGAATGTGTATATGGGAGAGTGGGAGGATGGAAAGGTAGAAAGAAACATGCACAAATAAGTAAATACAAAGTATATGGAAAGCAATTTCAAAAGAGCAAGAGGATTGAAAATGGAAGGACTAGGAAAGGGAAAGGTCTTGCAGAAAAGATGTCAACTGAGGACTTATTTTGAAGAAACCTAGAGATTCTATCCTACCAAGACAAAGCATTCACTACGAAATTCCAGTTGGAGTATTATATGAGATTATCAAGAGACCTTCTTATTAGTCAGTAAAAATAAAATAAGTCTTGGTGAATGTGCACATTGAAGGAACAATAATGATGATAACAATGACAATTAGCACTACAAAAATCTTTTTTTTCTCCTCATAAAAATCCTGGGAGCCAGGAGTTATTATTAACAGATGAGGAAATTGAGGAAAATTCAAGTTTAATGACCTGTCCAGGGTCATGTAGTGTGACTGTGGAGAGAATTGAATTCAGATCTTCTTTACTCCAGGCCCAGTTCCCTATCTAATGCACTACCTAGCTTTGAAACATAAGAATTACTTCTCTATGACTAAGATTTTCTAATTCAAAAACCTTTAACTTTTAGAAGGAATAATACTAAAATAATAATATAAAACATAATAAAATGACATTCTAATAATGTTATTACTGAGATATTACATATATTATATTATACATAAATGATAATGGCTCTTCATGGTTATTATTTCAAATTTTATTGTATATGGATGTTATATATTTGTGTATGTATATATATATACATATATATATATATATATATATATATATATAATATACATGTTTTTGAGGTTAGATTTTCTTGTCTTGCCAAGTCTGGAAGAGCAGAGTCTACTCATAAGCCTGACTCTACTGTGGATTTTTATGGAAACTTTGTCCTTTTTAATTTCCTACCTGGGTGGCTTTGCCTCTCATCAAGAAGCTTGGTAATCTTCACTCCCAGGAGTTTCACCATATTGATGGTAATCTTAATGTGGTCATTCAATCTTCTTTAGGTTTACTGAAGCTCAGAACTTCCGAGTTCAAGTGATCCACCAATCTCACCTTTTCCAAAAGCAGAGAATATAGATATGCATCATCATGACCACTCAACTGGTTTTATTTACATTGTCTAAATTGATCATCTCATTTATAATGACGATCTTTTTATTTATAATATCTCAATTGATAATCTCATAACCTTGTGAGTGCAAGTTATTCTCATGTGACATCCATGAGGTCATACTAATATGCTAATACTCAAGCCCTAGTCTTCCAATTTCAATTTCTTGTCCTGGGAGAGAAGTTAAGTGGAAGATAGCAGAGTATGAATCATTTATACAGATCAGAAATGCATGATATTAGAAACGTTTTGGAAGGTATAAGAGTACTGAAATTCATATTTGTTCAGCTTCAATGTTGATGAATGTGACAGAAACAGATTTTTTCCTCCTTCACATCAACTGTCTTCTTTACATTTAATCAAAATGACTCCAATGTTTTGTTGAAGTCTAATTCAAAAACAACCTGCAAGATTATCCTTGGATATTATGGAATTTTTTCTGGGGAAAAATACCACTTCTTTTCTGCTTTCCCTGTATCTGGTAAGAAAACACATCTACTTTGGCACTTTCCACAATAGTATGATGTTTCATTTTCCACAGCTTGAGAGGATTAGATTATACTTTGTGACCAAAATGAGGGCTGGGAAGAAGTAAGCTCCCTAGTCTTTAGAATCCTATAATTATTGGTTCCAGTAGAAGTAAGGTGAGCCTAGATAAACTTTGTCTCAAGAATTCCATGGTCCATGTTTGAGAGTGGTGCACAGTGGAAAGAGTACTATATTTGTAGTTTAGCCTCTGAGTTCAAAGCCCACTTCTGACACTTTCTACTTCTATAACCTTGGAAAATCACTTCACTTCTTTGTAACTCAGTTTTCTGTTTTTTAAATATTAGGATTGTTCTACATGAACTTCAGAGTTGGAACAAACATAGTATCTGGGACTTAGAAATATCACAAGAGTAGTATGTAGTACAAACACAAATTGGACCTGAAGTTGTTGAATTTCAATCTAAGCTTGCCACTTAAAATGCCAAGGCTAAAGATACCTCATAGAAAAAGAAACGGAGGTAAAAGAAATTAATAAATTTTGTCTAAAATGACTAAATTGGTTGGTGGCAGCCTAGAACTAGAATCCTGGACTCTAGATCCTTAATCCAGCAAACACAACACACACACACACACACAGACACACACACACACGGGCTGCTCCCTTCCCACAGGAAAAAATCAATTTGAACAGCATGCAAATCAAGGGATAATTATTTGAATTGTGGAGTTATAATGTATTTGAATTTTTAGTTATTGGCTACATGGGCACTTTTTAACTGGAGAGCAGCTCCTTAAGAAGCTTTTCTATCAATCATCAAACACAAGAGAACATTTTTCAGTTCGGCTGAGAGATAATCTTAGGTTATTTAGTTTCATACATTGACAATGAAAAATTTGCATTACAGGGATATAAATTAAGAAAGCCTTAATCTGATACCTGTCCAAAGCAAACAAACAAAAAACCCAAAACCAAAACAAAAAAAAAAATTCTTCTTTTCACAATTATATCAACAGGTACAGAAGACAATAGAGTTTAGCCAAATTTTGTTCCTAGGCAAGTGTGAAGCATGTGTTTGTGTGTGGAAATAAAGTAAATGTCAAAAAATTTTTATTGATTATTTGCTACATTATTTAAAATGATGACAAAGATATATCATTTTGGTTCTTTCAACTCAAACAATATAAGTGAATTTTATTGCAGTCCTTTTTGAAGGAGACTCTTCATCCAACTGCACATAGCATCCCTTTTTTAACTTGTTGCATAGATCAAATTTGAAATGAATCTTTTAGAGTTTTATAATCTCCTAGTAGCATATATAGACATACACAGTAAAGGAGAAATTCCCTCAGCCAAAGGGAAATTCAAGAAGAAAATACATGCACTTTGGATAGAAAAGAGGGAGGGAATGGGGGAACATTGTTGAGAGAAAAAGAAAGGTGATTATGTCTCTAGATTAGAGCCAAATAGATTTGTGGAAAAGGCCGTGACTTTTTCATTTTCTGTTTCATTTTCTGTGCCAGGTGTGGAGAGAGTTTAATACTTGTGTAAAGCTCTGGAAGATTTCAAAGACATTTGGCTTTTGCTGTGGCTGACCTCACTCTCTTTTTGTTTCCCCCAAATTTTGGACCCATCTTTTGTATGATTTGGCTCTATGTCTTATTTGATGATCTGTCCATGTACAAGAGAGAAATGGGAAGAAGTAATTCTCTTATATTTCATGATGGTTGGTATGAAAAAGAACTCATAGAACAAATCCTTAATAGAGTAGAGAGGAGAAAACCAGGGATAAACTTTGTAAATGAGGTCAATTTAGTAGTAATATATCAGATAAGCCTAAGAGTGTAAAAAAATATCAAATTCATTTTTTACTCTTAACTGTTGTCTCAAGCACATACCAAAGACCATAGGATTAATATCAAAGAACTAGTCTTAAAGTCCAAGGTACAGGATGACTTTATTCCTTTTTTGAGCCCAAGAGTCTCTTCTGCTTCGAGCTTGTGCTCAGGTTCAATCCTGGGGCAGGCAGGCCTGAAATGAGAGAAGTAAAGAGTTAGTCTCTCTCATCCTACACTATTTGATTTTTTTAAAATACCACCTTTGATTCCTAAGGACAGTATATTAAAACTTAGGTCAGAGGCTATCAAAAGAGGAAGAGTAAACAGCTACTCAATGTGCATAGTGAATCAAGTATGTTACATGCATTTTTTTGTTCCTATGAATAGAAGATATGCTAAAGATAAAAGACATTAATGAAGGTCATTAAATGAAAACTTAAAACAGAATTTAGGAACAAAGTACTGTTTCAATCCTTTGGAAAGCTGATACTCAAAACCTTATCAAAACTTGAGGCAATGTGCCATTAAATGCTACTTGGTCATTTAATATTTTGTCAGTTCTACAATGCCACAAAAATTCCTTTTCTGTGTCTCCCGATAAAATGAACCAGGAATGACTCAATCATCTTATTGGTGGTCATTTTTTCCAAGAACACTGAAATAGTTACCAGAAAGTCTTATCACTAAGTCAGTTCTAATCTGATAGGACCAAGGACCTTTGAATTTCTCAAAGTCATAAGGTCACTTCCATGCCTGGACAAGTCAATCAAACAATAAACAATTATTGAGTGCCAATTATATGCCTGGCACTGTGCTAAGTGCTGAAGATACCAAAAAAGGCAAAAAATAGTTCTTTTCTTCAAGTAGCTTGCAAACTAATGGGGAGAATAACAGGTAAATAAAGTACAAAGCAAGCTATATACAGGATAAATAGGAAATAAGTAAAATAAGGAGAGCATAGAATTAAGAATAGTTAGAAAAGCCTTAGCAGTATATAGAACTTCAATTTGTAATATTTTAGTTGTTAATTAAAGGAAGCCAGGCATATCAGTAGACAGAATGGAGGAAGGTGAGAATTCCAGCATGGTAGCTAGAAAGAACATCTAAAGACAAGAGATGTATGATGGAAATATCTCAGAAAAGTCAGGGATTTGTACATATGTTCACCTAAGTGAGCCTTTTCTTTATATAGGATCAACAATAGGACAAGGTACCCTAGCTTGAAAGATTGAAAGCAAAGTGACCAAACCAGAATACATTTATTTTTTAAAAGCTTCACTGAGCCATTGACTCCCCTGATGCAACATCCAATGGTAGGAACCATTTCTCATTTCAAAGCATTTGAACCCCTCAGCACTGAGCTACTACTTGGCCAGAAGTGAAGCAAACAGGCAATTTGTCATCTATGATATTGCCCCAAACTGACTCACTATGACTCTGGATTCCTTGGATGCTTCCAGCATTTGGGCCCAGATTCCTTGACATGATCCTTTTGAACAATTTCAGCATATAATATAGTAGCCAGAATCATTAATATGTAAAGATTATCTGAAATGGAAATAGCTATAAGAAAGGTAGATCTAATCTCTCAGAAAAACTGAGAGATGTCAAATGAACCATCCTCTAATTATAACAAAAGCAGAACTAGAGAACAATGTCAGTTCTGTAGCAGGGATAGAGCATATCTACACATCACTCAGCCATCAAGATTTCAGGTACATAGGGAAGAGCCCTGCCTACTATATTATTTCCTTCACTTCATGTTTTTGAAATTGCATTACATGAGCATTTCATGTGTTTCAAATGAGTTCAGTCTGGATGGCCTATAAAATCCTTTCTAACTGTAACATTTTATGTTCTTGGAATGATGCTCACCTATATACTTTAGTTTTCTGCCTGGGTACTTTATTCCATATCAATAGTGATATTGCAGTCCATTCATTCCCTCTTTTTTTTTCTTACACACACATACACACACACAAAGTTTTAAGGTAATTCTCTAGAATACACTAAGCTCTTATTTATTAAGAATGATTTTAAGGGGATATGAAATATGGACCACAACATAACATTTTCATGCTCTCTATTGATGTTTGCTTGCATTGTGTTTCCTTTTTCTGATTTTCTTTTTTTCTTGTAGATAGGATTTTTCTTGCACAACTTGTCAAGTATTTCAACATTATTAACATGTAGTGGACTTCCTGCCATCTAGGAGAGGACTGGGGGTAAAATTTGTAATGGAAAGCTTTGTAAAGATCAATGCTGGGGAACTACCCATACATATGTTATACAAATAAAAATCTTTAATAAAAAATGATTTTAAGGAAATTTTCTAGGTTTTAGTAGAGAAAATATGAGGACATAAAACACCTGGGAGTGAAAAAAAGCAGAAAATTGGGAGCTAGAAAGGACTGAAATTATACTGTGCCTGTTTCTAATTTTGCCTGAGGTCAGTGTTGTGTCCAAGATATAACTTTATCCTTTTTTATTGTTCTCAGAAAGAGGAGAGGAAAGGAAGATAACATCAGTTTTATCAAAGCCACATTAACTACTGTTAGTTAAGGAGCTCTGCTATAGATGGGGATGGAAGTGGGGATGTAGATATGGAGTAAAATGAAAGGTAGCATCTCTTGGGAATTGTCAAAGCTTTTCCTACATTCCTTGCCACATAGTCAGTAAGTCTCCATTCAATTCTCTGGTCCCATCTTGAGGCAATATGGGAAGCAAATAAAGGCAGATATCATGTACACCAGTGGATACAAGCCTCATCTAGTCACAAATAGGAGGCCTACAAATTACCTTTAAATTTACCCAATCCACATGTAGCCTGTACATCTCGTTTCATGTGGAAATAAAGATTTTCTTGATAGAATCAAAAAAAAAAAAAAACAACCCAGCAATGGGACAGTACAAATTCCCTTCTGGTTAAGGGTTTCTTTGCCAATCTATTTTTGCCTGGTCACTATAAGGACAAAGAGTATGGGTGAAGTTTCTCTCTGGTTGTTCCGGTGACCTCTAGTGTTGGGGCAGGCCAAAGATGAGTTTCCTACCCTTAGGATTTGGATTTGTAAATTCAAGTATTTCAACGAGAGAAATTCTAGAGATAAGATATGATACATCTCTGAATATTATTTATGAATAATTATGTTTCACTTACTCTTGTTACTTTCAGGTCATATTTTAGAAATTAGTTGCTAATCTTTGCTACCTATTGTTTTTTTTAACTACTAAGAGTTCTCAAAAGTGACTTAAAACATTAAAATGTTTTGAGTCCTGTTCTTATTGACAGAAGCTGAGACTGATTTGTTTAAATGGAGGAAATGGTTATAGGTATAAAGAAATTTATCAGAGGATTGAATCTAAGGAATCAGAAAAAATAGCAGCCTCAGGAAATGGTAGCATACATATCAAGTCAGGACAAATATACACATACCCTGGGGGTCAGTGACATACTTTAATAATAATTCACTTTATTATAATGTTTTAAGATTTCAAGGAATTTTATATGTATAATATCATGTGAGTCTCATAATGCTTTGTGGTTGCAGATGATATAGGCATAAGCATCTCCATGTTATAGAAAAAAATACTGAGATTCAGAGAATCAAATTGACTTGCTTGTGATCACAACTCTAGTATGGATCCACAACAGAAGGAAAGAAGACATATTAAGAAGTTATTATGATTTTAAAACAAAAGATTTAAATAATTATGTTGTAAATTCACAATATTAAATAAATATTAAGTGCCTACTATATCCAAGTCACCTAATGAAGTCCTCACTACACAGTAGGAATTTAGATGTTTATCCAACAATTTAATAATCATTTTTAAAATGCATAGTTTATGAGAGACACTATGCTAGGTACTATGGACATGCACAAAACGCCAAAATATTTCCTGTCCTCAAGGAGATTATATTTTGTAGACTATCACAGGAGCATTTAGGACACAAGAGGAATTTGTCATGACTTATTTCATTTAATTTATATACAACTTTCCTTGCACCACTGAAAGAACAGGAGAAATGAACCTTGTATTTTGCTTGTAGGGCTCATTAAGTCTTAAATGTAATAAAATTTCATGGATTCATTTTTACAGCAAACATTGGCATTTAATACAGTATGCCACTGTCAGGAAAAGAGATAAAAAGGATATGAAAGTAACAAAAGTGATGTGTGGTACAGAGTGCTAGGCCAATCATAGATATCCTTTACAAGATAAACATTTGTATTCAACAAAAGCAGTAGCCTCAAGGCAAGATGATCATCAGAAGACTTAATGTCAACAGATTAATGCACTTCTCCTGGCATGAACAATTTACTGCTAATTTTGAGGAAAAGCTAAGCATATGGTTGGCAATAGTGGAACAAAAAAGAAGTGGACAGCTTTCAGGGATTTGGTATACAGCACTGCATTTACTCATCTGGGTCAGAACACTTACAAACACCAAGATTGGTTTGATGAAAATGATGGGGAAATTCAGAAGATGTTAAGTGAAAAACAAAGACTCTGCAGGTTATACCAGCAGGATAGTTCATCTGCCTCTAAGGAGGCAGTGTTTACTTCCACCAGATGCAGTGTAAGCAAAGTTTAGAGACATGCAAGATTCTTGGTTCAGTTATAAGGCAGATGAAGTTAATTTTTAAGCTGATGGTAATAATCCAAAGTGGTATAATGATGCCCTAATAAATATTTATGGGCCAAAGACCTATGGTGCATCTCAACTAATCAGTACTGATGGAGTTTCATTGATGAGTGATAAGTATATAGTCCTGAAGAGATGAGTTGAAAATTTTCATAGTGTTCTCAGAGACCATTATTGATCAATATTGCAGCTATTTATTTTAAGTGGAAATCCCTTTGATCTTGAATACCCTTGCTTCCCTCTCATATGACAAAGGACCTGGGACTGATTCCATTGCACCAGGGATTTACAACCCAGAGGTCCATTGAAATCTTCCAGATCATATGACAAGAAGTAATCATCCCAAAGGATTTTAAATATGACTCCATTATATTTATAAAAGACAAGGAAATAGGTTGTTTTATGGCCATCATGGTGGGGATGGAGGAGAGTCTCTCTCGGTCATTGCTGGCCATATTCTTGCAAAAGTCCTTGTTAGGCTAACCCTTCACCTGGAAGATGGTCATCTATCTGAGAGCCAGTGTGGCTTCTTGCTAATTAATGATAAATACAAAGCTGCCTCCATTGGTTGACTTAGTCTAAATACCTCAATCCATTCTGTAAGTAGTCAGGAGTAGTCAGGCACTAATTTCATGCTGGTTTTATTTATCTTTCCATCAGATCCATTATAAGAACCTTTGGGTACAATGCAACCACAAATGCTTATCCTCTGCTCCTATTCCTTCCTTGTTTCTCTTCTTTTCTTCTTTTTGTTGAGCTCTATCATCTGTTATTTTCTGAAGGGTGGGGGGAGTGCCAAATGAGTATCTCTACAGTATTCTACAGAATTCAATATCTCTACAATCTTTGGGGTCCCCAATGTGGAACTAGGCAAGGTGTCATCCTTTTACTTTTCATATATGGATGACCACAATCAGTATTTGCCACTTTTTCTGGAATGGGGTGTTCTGATAAAGCCTCTGAATCAGAAAGATCCCAAGATTGGCCCTGAACATAGCCTGTGAATATACTTTGTGTTCCCTCTTGGAGCTCATAGAGGTTAATGAGAGGAGGGTGTTGGGTGAGTGTTTTTATGATTAAAGATTTAAATTGTTAATTAATGAAGTTTTTATTTTATATATTTTCCCTTCCTTATCCTGAGATTTTAGTAGCATTTGCTCTAAACTTTCCAGATAATTTCTTTTCTTTCTTTTTTTTTGGAGGGGAGAATAGAAATTTAAAGAGGTCTAGAGAAAAAGACTAGTCTTCCATCTTGCTGATCCTGTGATTCCTTCCATGCATTACTATTTAAAACAAATGTAATAGCCAGAAAAAATAAATTCCTCCTGCTAAGAAGTACTTTCATACTTGAATGATGTGAAGTAGCTGGATAAACAAGGTTTTGGATACTTAGAACTATCAACTAGATAATACAGCAGATAGAAACAGGCAGAAAACAAAACAAAACAATACAAGTTCCCTGTTATCTCCTTTGCACCAGCAAATTCAGCTAAATATATTAATTTAGGAAAAGAATTTTCTCCTTGAGAGGATAATGGAACATTCGAATATAAGTAGATAGCAACTTATGGAATCCATGACTTTCCTCATAATGTATCACATGCTTGAAAAAGCTGCAATTTGATATTCTACAACTTTAGCATGTAGTCTATTAAGCTTCTCTACTAATTAAAGCCTTAAGATTAGAAGCATGATAAATTGGAATATGTTACAAGAATAGGAATAGAATACCAAAAAGGAAATCTTACAACTAGCATGGGGTATAGGAAATAATAGTACCAACTTGAAAATTATGATTCCATCTATCCTTCCATAAGAGACACTTGACCCTTCAAATGAAGTGACTTTGTTTCCAACATAAACAGACCAAATAGTTCTTATTTCATTAAGTGCTCACAGAACTTTCTCCAAAGACAAATGACTCAAGGCCATAAATCATTATAATAAGCTTGTCTATATAGCACTTAGCTAACATGTTTGAGGAAGAAACTCTTCCTTCTTCCCCTTGGCAATTATCAGACAATTACATCTCCAGACTTATGTTGAAAATGTTTACTCAGCTTCTTTTACTGTCTAGCTCAGTTTCTGGTTATAAAGCACACGCCTATACACATACCCACACAAATACACACAAACACACACACACACACACTTATTTTGCTGCCAAAGAGTTATAAAAAGAGGCATATGAAATATATCCTCCAACTTAAATTTTGTATAATTATGAACCAAATAGATGATCATTATTATGAGTAGGTATTTATTATGCATATATTCATAAAAGAAATCTCCCTTTTGTTATGAGGTAGAAAATATTTGAAGGTAACTTAATAGAGAGGATAGTGGGCTGAACTTGGCACCATGAATAGCTTGACTTAATTCCTTTATCCAACATTTAGTAGCTGAATGACCCTAAGCAAGTCATTTAACCTAAGAAACCTGAACAATTCCCTAAGATTCTAGCATCAGAAAATCTGAATTGGTAGGTATCCCATCTATGAAATTCACTATCTGTATAAACTTGGGCAATTACTTAATATCTCTTGGGCCTCATTGCCTTGTCACTTAAATGAAAATATTGAACCAAATGGCATCTAACATACCTCTTAACTCAAAATGTCTTATCCTAGGATTTAAATCATTGAAAAATTATGATCTACACTATGAATTGTACTCTTCCTACTGAAAGTTCTTTTTGGTCCTCTAAGAAACCTCAGATACTCCCCAGATTTAATAGGTTCAATTCTTATTCTTTAGCAATTAAAACCAGATATATTGCCAGAATACACACATACACACTTATTCCCATTGAAACACAGATTATAAGTTTGTTTCTATGTATTTGCACACATATGCAGTGGGTTTATTATATATATATATATATATGTAACATATATAATTGTGTGTTCATGTATGAAATATGTATATTCCTTGAAAAATGTAGAGAAAATGTTTACAACTAATCGTATCTTATCTATTCAGTCAGAAACCTAGAAGAGATGATTTCTATATAGTTCTGAGAGAGAGTGTTTTATCATGGATATCTAGCCCTTTGCCTCAGAAAGGCACATAATTATTTCAAAAGTCAAAATTAATGTGCAATAATAATATTATTATCATTATATTTACTATATAATTTATTATAATAGTATATTATATAATTATGTATTGTTGTTTGTCCCTCATTTT
>JAJPUD010024960.1:0-11765 GCA_023553655.1 Myrmecobius fasciatus
GGGGGTGGGGAGCCCCATGGGGCAGGGCCCGGGGAGGGACTGGGTGAGCTCTGAAAACATGAGCAGGGGGTGTCATGAGCCGACCAGAGGTGGGCCCCCCCCCCCCCGAGGAGGCCCTGACTCCCAATGGCAGCGGCGCAGGTGAGCGGGAGCCAGACGGGCCGGGGGAGCAAGCGGCAGGCCGGCCGACCCGCTCCCCTTTCGTTTCAGGTCAATCAGGGCAGCATGACCATGATGTCCTCCCCGTCCCCCGTCCAGCAAGCCCAGACCCCCCAGGCCATGCCGCCGCCCCCACAGCCGTCTCCCCAGCCCGGCCAGCCTTCCTCTCAGCCCAACTCAAACGTCAGGTAGGCTCGCCCCGTTGGGCCCTCCTTCCTTCCCATCTTGGCCGGCCTTCCTGAGGGCAGAACCCCTGGCACGGAGGCGCGACGGCCCCTTGTCTTTGTGCAGCTCGGGGCCGGCGCCGTCTCCCAGCAGCTTCCTGCCCAGCCCCTCTCCCCAGCCGTCTCAGAGCCCAGCCTCCGCCCGGACTCCGCAGACCTTCAGCGTCCCGTCCCCCGGGCCGCTCAACACCCCTGGTGAGTCCTCCCGGCGGGGAAGCAGGGGCGAAAAAGACCCAGCTCGGGGTCCATCTCCACCGGGGGGGCCGGACTGCCAGCTGAGACAGCAACGTGTGGGTTCCCCTGTTCGGTTTTGGGGTGTTGTGGGGTGCTGGGCCAGTGGGAGCCCCCACCCGGCCGGGGATCAGGAGCCCAGAGACGGGCAGGAGGCCCCACCTGGCTCCGAAGTCAAAGTGCCCCCGTCCCCAGGGCTGTGGGTCCTGGAAAGAGGGCCCAGAGTCTCTGCTGGCTGCCCCCCCCCAGACCCCCCCCCGCGCCATCCTGCCCTCGGGCTCCACTTTTCACAAAGACCCCCTATTGAGCCTCTGAGGTTTCTTGGGCAGATACGAAGCCCCTGCGGGGTGCAGCGTACGTAGCCCCCAATGGGGGTGACTGACGGCGTGTGGTCGGGCCTTCCAAGGAGCACACGGTCTCAGGAGAGGAACAAGATGTCCTTGCAGATAACCAGGATGTTCCTCCTCCTCAGACTGGTGCCCAGGAGGAATGCTGAGGGCCGGGTGCTGCTGGGGGCTGGGGGCTGCTGGGGGTGGGAGCCAGGGGCTGGGGGCTGCTGGGGGCGGGGGGCTGGGGCCAGAGGGTGCCAGTGCAGGGGACGTGCTGGGAAGCTACAAAGGGACACCCCTTCTCCTTTACCCCCCCCCCCCCGTGTGCAGTGAACCCCAGCTCAGTGCTGAGCCCAGCCAGTTCCAGCCAGGCCGAGGAGCAGCAGTACCTGGAAAAGCTGAAGCAGCTGTCCAAGTACATTGAGCCCCTGCGGCGCATGATCAACAAAATCGACAAGAACGAAGGTGCCCTGGCCTGTCCCACTGGGGTGGGGGGGACTGGGATCGGGGAGGCCCGCCTCGGCCCGGCCGCCCACGGCCTCCGGCCTCCGGGAGGGGCCCGGGTCTCCGGGCGGCCGGCTCATGGTTGTGCTCTTTTTCAGAACGGAAGAAGGATCTCAGTAAGATGAAGAGCCTGTTAGACATCCTCACGGACCCGTCCAAGCGGTGAGCGGCGCCCCGGGGCCTGCCCCCTTCTCTGAGTGTGCGTCTGGGACTCTGGTTTCAGGACTCAATCTTGTTTGGTTTCCCCCCAGACTGGGTCGGGGTTTGAGGGGTGAGCTCCCGTAGGTCAGACCTTGTGTGTCATGGAGCCCTCTGGGGAAGCCCCGGGACTCTGGTGAGTCGGGGGCTACAATGGGGCCCAAATATAACGGGTCACCGTCATCGAGGTCTTTGCGAGAGACGACCCGGGATGGCCTCTCTAGGAGCCGGAGCTCCGGGCACACTTTGTGGAGCTCCCCCTCTGCGGGGGTCAGCAGGCGGAAGGCTTCGAGTGGGGGGTCTCCCGGAGGGAGCCTCTCTTTGGCCTAGCAAGCTGAGCCCTGCTTCCATGCGTCTCCCCCGGCGGCTTCCGCGCGGTCTTGTGGCCAACCCGTAGAAACCCGCGGAGAGCCGTGCTAGCCCCCTCCCCACCGGGCTCCGGATTCATGCTCAGTGCCCACAGAACTTGCTGCCTCCTTCCCCCGGGCCCGTCGTTCTTTCCCCTGGGGCCGGCCGGCCTTGAGTCTGTGTGGGAGTACGGGCAGGAATCTGCTTGTCTCCATCCCTCATCCTCGGGGGGGACGGCATGGGCAGCGGCCACATCCGGTGTTTCTGGCCCCATTCGTGGGCTCAGACCCACGACGGACTTCTCTCATCCCAGGTGTCCCCTGAAAACGCTCCAGAAGTGTGAGATTGCTCTGGAGAAGCTCAAGAACGACATGGCTGTGGTGAGTGTGGGAGCGCGGCCGCCACGTGCGGGTTGGAACGGCCGGGCCTCCGTGGGCTTCGGGGAGCTGGGGGGACTTTTCAGGCGGCAAGAAGAAGAGTGTCACCTAGAGCTGTCCTGCAGGATGTCACACCCTGCCCCTTGTACTTTTTCTTTCTCTGTCCCCACCAAACCCGGAGAAAGAAAAGCAAAACCCTTGTAAGCAATCAGCAAAGCCCCCGCTTTGTTAAAGGGTGAAAATGGGGCGCTCCAATTTGTGTCCGGACTCTGGCTCTCCCTCTGGCCGTGGATGGCATCTTCTACCCCAAGTCTGATGGAGCTGCCCTGGACAATCCTGAGAAGGGCACAATCTGTCATGGCGGGCCATCTCCTAGTCTGGCTGTCCCTGTGTGCAGGGATCTCCCGGTTCTGCTCCCTTCCCTCAGCATCAGTTCATGTAAAGCTTTCCTGAAACACACAACTTCTTCATGTTGGGAGAGAAAAATCAGAACCAAAGGGAAAAACCACGAGAGAGAAGGAAAAAAAAAACCCAGAAAAAAGAAAGGAACATAACCAGTGTTTACAGTCAACTCCATAATTCAGCCTTTTTTGCGGAACAGATACCATAGTTTCTTCAGCCATTTCCCAGCTGATGGGCGTCCCCTCAGTTCCCAGTTTCTAGCTACTACAAAAAGGGCTGCCACAAACACTTGTGCACCCGAGTCCTTTCCCCCCTTTTGTTATCTTTTGTTTTTAGTCACTGGGTGCACCCTGAGGTGCGGTTTTGTCTTGTTTCTGGGCGAGGTCTGGAGAGCTTGGAGTTTTCTGCCCTATTTCCAGAATCTTCCTCTCTTGCTCTTAGTCTTAGAAAAGTTGAATTTATTCCCGTGCTTTCTGCTGTTTTAATAGGAACGGGTGTTCTATTTTGTCGAAAGCCGCCTCTGTGTCTATTGAGATAATTAGGTGATTTTGGCTGTTTTTGTTAGCGGTATGGTCCGTCATGCTGACGTTGTTCAGTAGTTTTCAGTCACATCCAACTCTGTGACCTCATCAGCGGTTTTCTTGGCGAAGGTATGGAACGACTTACCATTTCTTTCTCCAACTCATTTTACACAGGAGGAAGCTAGGCAAACAGGGTTAGGGGACTGGCCCTGGAATAAGGAGGACCTGAGTTCAAATCCAGTCTTAGACGCTAACTAGGTGTGTGATCCTAGGCAAATCACTTAATCCCAATTTCGAGAGAAAGAGGGAGAGAGAGAGACAGACAAGCAGACATACAGAGGAGAGATTTAAGTACTTCTTTTGCTTTTAACCTGGGCAGCTTTTGTTTGTGTAAACATCCATCCATCCATTTCATTTAGATTGTCTTTTTTCTTGGCATCTTAATTAGACAAGGTAGCTTTTGCTAATTGCTTTTAAATTGCATTTCCATTGGTGGTGCATTTACTTTTTCATTTTGGGGACTAGTCATTTTGTTTTCTTCTCTCTTTTTAATTAGACAATTGTTGTGGATTTCAATGTGGTTTTTCCCCATTAAATCAGCTCCTCCTGATATCGATTAATTAATTAATTAATTATAGGACAACTAGCTTGGCTTAATGTATAAAGCACCAGACCTGAAGTCAAGAGGATCTGAGTTCAAATGTGACTTCAGACAACTCACTGTGTGACTGTGGACACGTCGCTTACTTAATCCTCTTTGCCTCAGTTTCCTCATTTATAAAATGAGCTGGAGAAGGAAATGGCAAACCACTTGAGTACTGTTGCCAGAAAAACAACATTCTATTAGTTCAGTGATTTTTTTTTTTAACTTTCAGTTTTAGTAATCTCTCCTTTGATTTTCAGGATTTCTATTTTGATGTTTAATTGGGGGTTTTTAATTTGTTCTTTTTCTATTCCTTTTAATTGCACAAACAGTTCATTGATCTGCTCTTTCTCTCTTTTATTGATTTAAGCATCTGGAGACATAAATTTACTCCTGTGCTGTTTGGCTGTGTCTCACGTTGTCACCTTGTCAGCATCTTTAAAGAAATGATTGTTTCTCTGATTTGTTCTCTGACCCAATCATTCTTTAAGATTAGATTTCATTTTCACTTAGTTTTTCATCTCATCTTACAAAGTGCTTTATTTCAAAAAGGACGCTTTTAATATTTCTGCTTCTCTGTATTTGTAAAGTTTCTTCTGCCTTAATAAATGGTCGGTTTTTGTGAAGATGCCATGTGCCATTCGCATAACCGAAACAGTCCTGGGTCTTGTCGAATCAGATTCCCTCTTGGCCCCGATTATGTTAGGATTTGCATGTTCTGTGTTTCCCTGTTTAAATGAAAGCAGTTTTTCTTTGTTTAGTTCGTTATCGTTGCTCATTCACATTGACCTTTTTCTGTTTCTCTTCGCTCTTATGTTTGTGTTTCAAAGTTTTCCCACAGTTCTTGTCATTTCTTCCCTAATGCTCGGAAGTTCCCATTTTTCCCTGTCATGTCATACTTAGTGTTGCTGGACTGCTTCTTCTTGGCTTTCCCCACGTTCTGGAGTATCCCGTTCCCCACTCTCTGTTCTTTGATGGTGGTGACTGTGAAGTCCTGTGTGAGCCCCAGGGGAGCTCCTCTGGGCCCGCCGTGTGCAGTATTTTTCTCTGACCAGGAAGCTCTGGATTTTGGCCACGGTGTTCCTAACAAGTTTCAGGCAGTGGCCGGTGGGATTCATTTCTGGTTTGCCCCCTGGACGTGGGCATCGTTTGTTTAGTCTTTGGACTTTGTTGGGATGTCTTGTTGCCTCGGGATTTATTGGTTTGTTGGGTCCCTTTCTGATTTTTAGGGAGTTTGTTGTCTGGAGGAGCTTTCATACCTTGGGGCAAGCTGTGGATTCCCTTTCTGTTTCTTTCTCCTATAATTCTCTTCATCCTTTGAGACAAGAGCGAAAGGCCTAGTGGGGGGACACAGCTGGGTGAAGGGAGATGAGGAACAGGGGGAGACAGCTCTGGGAAAATGGCCTCCGGGTTTCTTTTTAGTGGAACACGAGGAAAGGCTCTCTGCCGGAGAAGGTGGGGGGACGGGGAGGCTTGGAAAGGGCCGAATCTGGGCAGGGTCAGGCAGGGAGCTGTCCGAAAACCGAGAGCCCGGGGAGATGATGTCTTAGGTGATTCTAGTGACCCAGTCAGCAGAGCTTTGGGATTTCTCTCCAGCTTTGGGTCAGGAAGGGCCATGGGCCATCCCCAAGGGCATCCCATGAGCCTTCTCTGTCCCCTCCCCAGCCCACCCCTCCTCCGCCTCCCGTGCCACCCACCAAGCAGCAGTACCTGTGCCAGCCCCTCCTGGACGCCGTTCTCGCCAACATCCGCTCCCCAGTCTTCAACCATTCCCTGTACCGCACGTTTGTGCCGGCCATGGAGGCCATCCACGGCCCTCCCATCACGTAGGTACCGGGGAGGCCGAGGGATGGCGCCTCAGTCCCGGACGTGGGGCTGGGGCTGGGGGGGAGCGGTGGGGGGCGGGGGGGGGGGCTTCTCCTGGCCAGCAATTGGAACGGACTCTCCCTCAGAGCTCCGGTCATCTCCCCTCGGAAGCGGAAATACGAGGATGACGAAAAGCAGACGATCCCAAATGTGTTACAAGGAGAGGTGGCCCGGCTGAACCCCAAGTTCTTGGTGAATCTGAACCCCTCTCACTGCAGTAACAATGGCACTGTGCATCTCATCTGTAAGCTGGGTGAGTCCTCCCCAGGCCCTGTTTGTGGGGAGGGGCCGACCCCGCTGCCCAAAGGTGTCCAGGACGCGGGGCCTCCGATGGGAGCGCCTGGAGAGCGCGAGGGGGACACTCTGGCTGCCCTCCTGCTGCCCGGGCTTGGCAGAGGGTGGTCCTCCTCCCAAGCCCCGGGCTAAGGCCTGACTAGGGCCAGCCCCCACATTTCTGGGGAGCCTGTTACAGAGGGGCACGGGGAGCAGATGCAACGTGCAAAAAGTGTGCGGGACGGTGGTCGGTCAGGGGCTTCCAAGGACCCCCGGTTAGACAGGGTGCTCCCTACTGTTCTGGCCGCAGCCTCCTCGGGAGTGCTCCCTGGAGCTCGGTTTAAAATCACGGCGTGTTTTGGGTGGCTTTGGGCGCCACGGCCCTCTCACCCCCCTTTCCCATCTCTTGGAACAAAAAACAAAAGAAAAGGGAAAACATCTCATAGAACGGCCAGCACGTCCCCCCCCAAATCTGGGGGTCTTGCCCCCTCGCAGTGAAGTCAAGGAAAGGCTCTCCTGAGAGCTCTGGTTTCTTGGGGAGGGAAGGGGAGGGGCCCCAGGCCCCCTGGGGCGCAGCCAGCGCCTTCTGTTGTGTGCAGATGACAAGAACCTCCCCAGCGTCCCCCCGCTGGAGCTCAGCGTCCCTGCAGACTACCCGGCCCAGAGCCCCCTGTGGATAGACAAGCACTGGCAATACGGTACGCCTGAAGCCAAGGGGGCAGCAAGGGGGGCTCGGAGCCCCGGGGCGGGAGTCCCTGGCACCTCCCAGTGCCCTCTGACCCCGGGGGGGCCGCGGGGTATGGGCGTTAGGTGCCCGGGGGCACCGCCTTTGTCTTTCCTAACTAGAGCGGGCATTTTCTGAGGGGGGGAGCCTCGGTGACACACAGGGGACACCGAGTCCCTGCCTTCTCCCCAGCCGCGCTCTGGCAGACCTGCAGAGTGGGGGAGGGGGGCAGGAGGGGCCAGCCAGGCTGTCTGCTGGCCTGGGCACCCCCAGTGGATGGAGAGAGCCTGTGGGGGCCGGGGAGGGTCACGGAGCCTTCTGGGACTGGTGAGCGAGAGGCGGCCGGGGGCGGTCCCTGCCCCCGCGTCCTCCCCCACAGCCCCCCGGCTTTCCTCTCCAGAAGCGAACCCCTTCCTGCAGTCGGTGCACCAGTACATGACCTCCAAGCTGCTGCAGCTCCCCGACAAGCACTCGGTGACCGCGCTCCTCAACACGTGGGCGCAGAGCATCCGCCAGGCCTGCCTCTCGGCCGCCTAGCCCCCTCCGTCCCAGCCGAGCGCACCCCCCCCGCCCCCTCCCCCCATACATCCCGACCCCTTTCTCCTTGTCCCAGAACAGCTGTTTGGGAGGGGCTGGGCCCCGGGCCGGGCGTCCCTCCTCCCGCCCCCTCCGGCTGCGGCCCCGCCCAGATCCCCCGTGCCTTCCACCTCGTTTGTGAGAAAGGGGGCGCTCTTGCGCCCGCAGCCCCAAGGGACCGCGGGAGGGCGCTCGTGACCTAGGAAGCGCTTGGGCCGGATTCCAGCCGACTACGTCATCTCCTCTGTGGGACGTGGGGGCCGCTCCAGAGACGGCTCCTCCTCGGCTGTGTAGCCTGGGCGCAAGGCCCGCCCCTCGCTCCCCACCCCCCGCCCCTGCACGCTGAGTCGCAGACTCGGGGCGTCCTCTCCTCCCCCCACCGTGGGGCCGGCCCGACTCCTCTGCATTTGCCCCGGGGCGTCGGAGCAGCCGAGGGCTTCTGATTGGCCGGGGCTTCCCCGGGGGTGGGGACGGAAGGGAGCCGGGCTTCTCACCCCAGGAAGCAGCAGCAGCTCTCTTCCCTGGCCCTTGGGGGTCCCCGGGCGCCGCCCCTCCTTCCCTGGTCTCCCTCGGGGCTGCTGCTGAGAGTGGGGTGCGGGGTTCGGGGCACAGTGACTGAGAGGGGAGGGGCAGCATTTTGTACACACTAATTAATAGATAATTTGTTCTTTGGATTATTATAATAAATTTATTCCTGTGTTTGACACGAAGCGAAGTTTACTTGTTCTGGCCCCGCCCCGGCCCCGCCCACTGTGCCCCCATAGCAGCGGCTCATCCTGGACTGACAGAGGGCCCTTGGGACGGGTGCCCACCCCTCTGTTTTTGCCCGGGGGGGGGGTCAGCCTGAATGCGTCTGCTGCAGTCACCTGCAGAGACAGACCTCCCCAGCCCGTGGGCCGCCTCTCCATGGCTCCGCCCCCTCACTCTCGGATGGGAGGCTGGGAAATTTCCGTCACCCTTTGCTACCTCCTTGGCGACTCTGAGCACTGAGATCGGGCCGGACTGGCTCCGCCCCTTGGGGGCGCCTCTCCCCAGACCTGGATCATCCCACGAGGCCCTTCCGGGCTCGGCTCAGCGGCGCCCTCCTCCCCGAGCCTTGCTAGGTGCCCTTGGGCCCCTCCCATCCATCCCAAGCTGCCCACACAAGGGCCTCTTTGCCCCGGTCTTTGGGGGTGGACCCTGGCACGGTCAGAACAACCAGCCGGGTCCCCCCGGGGGCAGTGTCCGGCCTCAGACACCAACGAGCAGCCACCCTGGACAGATCACTTCCCCCGTCTGCCTTGGTCTCCTCCAGTGCAAAATGAATGGCCTGGAGAAAAGGCAGAGCAGGCCAGGATCCACCTTTGCTAAGAAAGCCCCAGCTGGGGTCGTGAGGGGTGGGACGCGACAACGGAACCGGCGCCCCCTACAGACGAGACGCGCCCCTTCAGACCGTCTGTCCTAGGAGGGAGTCTGCGGGGTCAGGAAGGCCGAGGAGCTTCCCGACATCCTCCCTTTGGAGTTCTGTTCCCGGGATCCCCCAGGGCCACGACGGGCAGACGCACCAGGGCCGCCGCCACAGGCCCCATTCTGCAGAGCCAGCTGGGCCGCTCCGGAAGGTTTAGGCAGGCTCCGGGACAACCCAGCCCGGCTTGAGGGGTCCTCGGTGCCCCTCTAAAGTCTGTGTCGCAGAAGTCGAGGGGCAAAGTGCAGGGAGCCCTCGCGGGTCTGGTCCCCCACGGCCTCATGCCCCGCTCCGGCTGGCCCACGGTGCCCCCCCCCCAGACCTCGGCGGCCCTCGCCCCGCCAGGCCGGTCATTGGACAGATGATTTTGACGCGAGTTTCTGGTTGGTTCAGACCAGGTTAGGGAGTAAGCTCTTGTGCCAAAGGAAGCTCCGCGGGCGGCCTCTGGGGCCCGGCTCCTGCCCGTCACTGGGGCGGTCGAGGCCCTCGGACCACCAGGCAGGTTCGGCTACCCGGACCGGAGGACGCCACGGCTTCAGACGGCGCCTCCTGGATGCACTTAGGAACACGACTCCCGGAACGTAGATATATGAGATTTAATTCAGCAATCTGTCGCTGGTAGGGAAATAGGAATCTCGTAATTCATCTCTGTGTCAACGTAAGTGCCGCGGAGGAGGCTCGCCCGCCGCGCGCCCCCACGCTCCGGGCTCCCCGGGCTGGGCCGGCCCGCGCCGGCTACAGGAGCGTGCGGTGGAGACGGCGGCTCTGGATGGCCTGCATTTTCTTCTGTCTTTCAGCAAAGCTATTTCTCAAGGTTTGCTTCAGGGCTGGCAAGACGGCTCTCTCCGCCCTGGCTAGCGGAGCCAGGATCAAGCTGAGGAGGAGGGGGAAGAAGCCGCCAGGTTGGCACGCTCGGTCTGTGGGGGCGGCGGGTGGCCCTGCCTGACCTCTGCAGCCTTTCTGGGGCCTTCATCGGCGAGGAGGGGGGCCAGTGACCCGCCGCCTTGTTAAGAGCCGTTGTTCTGATGGCACTGCCAGGGAATCGGACCCAGGAAGGGGAGAGCGCGGGCCCAGCCGCCTTCCTCGTGAAGAGATGGAGGCTCTAGCGGCTGCGCTAAGCGTGCGGGCAAGGAAGGAGCGGCTGTGCTAAGCGGGCAAGGCGGGAGCAGCTGTGCTAATAGTGCGGGCAAGGCAGGAGCGGCCTGGGGGGCCGGGGGCGAGGGGTGGATGGGAGCCCAGCTGGTGCGCCCCGGAGCCCGCACTCACCATTTTTTCGCCATGCTCTTATCGGCCACTTTGGGAAACTGCATCCCTGCCTGATGCCTGAGTGAAGAAAACGTTTGCCCTGAGAGAGATGTGGGGCAACGTGGAGCGAGCGGCTGGCAAGTGAGCGGTGCTGGCCCCACTGGCCCGGGGCAGAGCCCGGGGGCCCACCTGTCCTTCCTGCCTCCATGGCCACAACAGCCTGGAGAAGTCAGAGCCAGGATCCCCTTGGAGGCCGGCGGCCCGCCGGCTCGTCTCACCAGGGGAAGAGCCGTGGGTTTCATGGAGAGAATTTCTTGCCCGGGAAGAGCTCGGTTTCCCCTTCTGGGTACCCTGTGCCCACACATTTTGTATGTATACTTGTGGCTCCCTGTGGGCTGCTATCCTGGACGCGCCATCCCCAGGAGAAGGATCCTAGCCTCCTGACCTCTGGAGAGGGAAGCTTCCCCCCCAGGAGGGAGGCAGAAGCGGGGAGGCATCCGCAGATGCGGCCCGGCTTCCCCCTCCTGCCGCCTCAGGGCCAGGCCCGGGCCAGCCTGCCTCTCAACCCCCTGTACCTGGCACAGGACCCTGCAGAGAACACACACTGATGGCTACTATTTTTTTCTCCCAATGCCCTCCTTTTGAGAAAAGACAAAAAGAGAAGTGGGTTACGTGGCGTCCCCGGCGTCCCCGGGCCCGGCCCGCCCGGCCCCGGCCACTCACTTGGATCGGTTGGCCAGGAAGCCGTCGGCTGGCTGGCGGGGGCCGGCTTCCAGGGCCGACTTCAGGTGCTGCAGCTGCAGGAGGCAGAGAGAGAGGCCGCTGAGGGCGCGCCATGGGGGTCCCGGCCGGCCGGGCGCCCCGCGGGGGGGGAGGCTCACCTCTTGCGCCTGCAGGTGGTTGGCGTTCCACAGCTGGCGGATGACCAGTTCGCACTGCTGCAGGGTGCTCAGCTTCCGCAGGTGAAGAGGCAGCTTCAGGGAGGATGTGATCCCCAGGACGTGCTTGAACTGGGGCTGGCAGGACACCACGGGCATCACTGTGGCGGCCGACGCTTCCCTGGCTTCGGCCCTGAAACGAGCGAGACCCCGGTCGGCGCCCGCCGGCCGCTCCCCTCCCGGACCGGCCGTGGCCGGGGGCTCAGAGGGGCGGGGCCGCCGTGCGGCCCCTCCCTTCCCCCCCGAGTCCCCGGCCAGAGCTGACCTCCGGGCGGGTGGCCGGCCCCCGGCGGAGTCCCCGGTGGTTACGGATCAGGGAGCACGCCGAGGGTCTGTCCTGTCTGTGCTAAAGGCAGCGGGTGCCAGGCCCCGCCCCGGGTCTCCTTACGGCCTGGCTCCTCAAAGCCGCTGCCGCTGGGCTCTCCGATGGGATCTCGGCGCCGGCGAGGCAGGCCCTCCCCTCTTGTCCAGGGTTCAGGCTGCGCCGGCTCTCCCAGTCCTCCTCCTCTTCCTCCAGGTCGAACCCGCTCAGCTTCACCTCAGCAGCACCCCGCCAACCCCCTTCACGCATCTTCATCACCTCACCCCGGACCACCGCAGTGGCTGCTGGGAGTCCGCCCCCCTCACCCCTCCCTCTGTCCCCCCCTCAGCCTGGTCCTGCCGCGGTTCCCGCCAACACAGTCTTCTGTTCGTGACCTGCCCCTCCGGCCTCCTCACACCCATCCCCCACCGGGTTCTCTCTGGTCCAGGACACTGCCCCCCC
>JAJPUD010024961.1:0-18120 GCA_023553655.1 Myrmecobius fasciatus
CTGATGATTCATATGGATTTATTTTGTATCCCGTAACTTTGCTAAAGTTGTGGATTATTTCTAATAGTTTTCAGTTGATTCTCTAGGAGTCTCTATCTATATACCATGATATTATGTGCAGCTTGGTTTCCCCATTACCTACTTAAATTTCTTTAATCTCTTTTTCTTCTCTTATTGCCAAAGCTAGCATTTCTAATACAATATTGAATAGTAATGGTTATAGTGCTCAAACTTTTTCCCCCCTGTTCTTATTGGAAATGATTCTGGTTTATCCCCATTATATATTATGCTTTCTGATGATTTAAAATACATCCTACTGATTATTTTAAGGAAAAGCCCATTTATTCCTATACTTTCTAGTGTATTTAATAGGAATGGATGTTGCATTTTATCAAATGCGTTTTCTTCATCTATTGACATAATCATATGGTTTTTGTTAGTTTGGTTATTGACATAGCAAATTATGCTAATAGTTTTTCTAATACAGAACCAGTTCTGCATTCCTGCTATATATTCTACTTGATATATTATCCAGTGATGACTTTCTGGAATCTCATTGCTAATATTTTATTTAAGATTTTTGCATCAATATTCATTAGGGAGATTGGTCTATAATTTTCTTTTTTTATTTTAAACCTACCTGGTTTAGGGATCAGCACCATGTCTGTATCATAACAAGAATTTGGTAAGAGTCTTTATTTCCCCATTTTTTCAAATGCTTTTTATAGCATTGGAGTTAATTGTTCATTCAATGTTTGATAGTGTTCACATATAAATCCATCTGGCCCAGGGGAATTTTTCTTAGGAAGATGATTACGAGTTTGTTCTATTTCATTTTTCCAAAATGAGATTACTTAAGTGATTTATTTCCTCTTCTGATGATATGGATAAACTATATTTTCATAGATATTCCTCCATTTCACTTAAGTTATCAAGTTTATTGGCACAAAGTTGGGCAAAATAACTACTACTAAATGTTTTAATTTCCTCTTCATTTGTGGAAAGTTTTCCTTTTTCATTTTTGAGACTAACAATTTGATTTTCCTCTTTCCTTTTTCTAACCAAATTAACTAAAGCTTTATTTATTTTGTTGAGATTTTTTTCATAAAATCAAATCTGAGTTTTATTTATTGCTTCAATAGATATTTTTATTTCAATTTTATTAATCTCCTTTTTATTTGTAGAACTTTAACTTTGGTTTTTGATTGGGGGGTTTAATTTGTTCTTTTTCTAGCTTTTTTAGTTGCAATCTGAATTCATTGATTTTCTCTTTCTCTATTTTATGCAAGTAAGCATCTAGAGATATAAATTTCCCCTTATTACTGTTTTGGCTGCACCCTATAAATTTTGGTATGATGTCTCATTATTGTTATTCTCTTGGTTGAAATTATTCACTGTATCTAAGATTTACTGTTTCACCCATTCATTCTTTAGGATGAGATTATTTTCTTTCCAATTACTTTTGGTCTATTTTCGCATGGTCTTTTGTTGAATGTAATTTTTATTTAATTGTGAACTGAAAAAAATGCATTTGCTATTTCTGTCTTTCTGCATTTGATTTTGAGGTATTTATGCCCTAATATATGTCATTTTTTGTATAGGCTTCATGAATTAACAAGAAGAAAGTGTATTCCTTTCTGTCTCCATTCAATTTTCTCCAAAAATTTATCATACCTAGCTTTTCTACTATTCTAGTTACCTCCTTAACTTCTTTCTTATTTATTTTGTGGTTTAAATTATCTAGTTCTAAGAGAGCAAGATTGAGATCTTGCAGTATTATAGTTTTGCTGTCTTTCTTCTTGAGTTCTCTTTACTTCTCCTTTATGAATGTAGATGTTATACTAATAGATGCATATATGTTTAGTAATGGTATTCCTTCATTATCTATGGTATTCTTTTGCAAGATATAGTTTCCTTCCTTATCTCTTCTAATTAGATCAATTTTTGCTTTTGGTTGATCTGAGTTCAGGATTTTTACCCCTGCTTTTTTACTTCACCTAAATCATAATAGATTCTGCTCCGACCTTTTACCTTTACTTTGCATGTATGACTCTACTTTAAATATTTCTCATAAACAACATATTGTAGATTTCTGGTTTTTAATCCAAGATGCTATCTGCTTTTGTTTTATGGGAGAGTTCATCCCATTCACATTTACAGTTAAAACTACTACTTCTGTATTTTCTACCATGTTATTTACCCCAAATCATGTTTTTTTTTCATTTTCCTCTTTCCCTCCTCCCCAGTATTTTACTTATGAGGACCATTTGCTTCACACAACCCTCCCTCTTTACAGCCACTCCCCTTTTCTTACACCTTTCCCCTATTATTTCTGTTTTCTCTTTTATTAGCCTTTCTCTTCCCTTTTCTGTTTTCCTCTCCCACTTTCCTATAAGGTGAGAGAAGTTTTTCTGTGAAACCAAATATGTCTAAAATTCTCTACTTGAGACAAATTTGATGAGAGTAAGACTCACACAATTTTCAATCCCCCTTCTTTCTTTCCCACACTTACAAGGGGTTTTCTTTACCTCTTCATGAAGTGTAATTTCCCTCATTTTACCTCAAATTTCCCTTTTTCCCATACAGCAATTATCTTTCCACCTCTAGTTTTTTTGTATTATAATATTAAAATCAAATCATACATGTACTCTCTATGTACACACATAACAAATACATTTCTCAAGATTTTCTTTTTACTTTTTTATGCTTTTCTTGAATTCTATATTTGGAGGTCAATTTTTTTTTTCACCTCTGGTCTTTTTAACAGAAATAAATGAAATTCACCTGTTTCATTGAATGTCTTTCTTCTTCCCTGAAAGAAAATGCTCAGTTTGGCAGGGTAGTTTATTCTTGACTGCATTCCAAGTTCCTTTGCTTTTCAAATTGTCAGATTTCAGTCCCTTTGGTCCTTTAAGCTGCTAGGTCCTGGGTAATCTTTATTGCAGCTCCTTGATATTTGAATTGTTTCTTTCTTGCTGCTTGTAATATATTTTCCTGGGTACCATAATTCTGAAATTTAGCCATGTTATTCCTTGGGGATTTAATTTTGGGATCCTTTCACGAGGTGATCAGTGGATTCTTTTGATGGTTATTTTACCTTCTGATTCTAGGACATTCAAATATTTCTCTTTGATGATTTCAGGGGAAAAAAATGTCTAGGCTCTTTTCTTCTTCATGTCATACAGGAAGTCCAACAGTCCTTAGATTGTCTCTCCTGGATGTATTTTCCAGGTCAGTTGTTTTATAGTTATTTTACATTTTCTTCTAATTTTTCTTTCATTTTTTTGTTTGTTTGTTTGTTTTTGTTTGTTTTTGTTTTTTTTTTCTTGACTGATTCTTTATGTCTCATTGAGTCATCGGTTTCCATTTGTTCAGTTCTGATTTTGTGGGAATTACTTCTTTCATTTACTTTTACTTTTTTACCTAATTGAATTTTTAAATGAGTTGTTTTGTTCTATTGATTGTTTTTTCCCATTTCACAAATTCTGTTTTTTAAGGAGCTATTTTTTTTCCATTTTGCAAATTCTGTTTTTCAGGAAGTTATTTTCTTTTTCCATTTTGTCAAATCTATTTTATGGAGTTATATGCTTTTTCCATTGTACTGTTTATTTTGTAATGAATTTTCTTCAGATAATTGTGTTTCCTTTTCCAAACTCTCTTGAAAAGTTTTCCTTTCCCCCCATTTTTCTACTAGCTCTCTTTTAAAATCCTTTTTAAGAGCTGTGTGTAATGGGGACCAATTTGATCCTTTGGGGCTTCATCTGGAGAGGATCTGCTTTAGTTTCCTCAGGGTTTGAAATCTATTCTTCTCTTTCACCATAGAAACTATCTATGATGAGTTCTTTTTGCTTTTTTGCTCAATTTTTTTTTTTAAGTTGAGATCTGCTTTTTGGCAAGGGAGATTGTCCAAGCTTCCTCTACAAGTTGCAGCAGTTGTGCTGAGTCAGTGCTGATTGACTTATATTGCTGGGTGGGTATGGCTAAGTCGCATGAAATTCTGTTGTTTGGGGGCTCACTTTTTATCTTTTATGTTTATGTTAAATGTTTTATAACTTCTCTTCTGACCTACTGGCTTGCAACCAGGGCAGAGTAGCCAACAATGTTGTAGAATCCTCCCTGTGGATTCCCTGATGTGTGGAGCCCACACCACCTTGTACTGTGTGCTGCCTGCATTCAGCATCTGTGCTCAGCCTGCTTGCCTTATGCCACCTCCCTCCACACCTGATTGAAGCAAACATTTTCTGGAGATCATTGAGATTATCTTCTGCTGGTAATCTATTACATTTCCAATATTCATAAATTCTGTAACTCCAAAACTAATTCAAAGGCTGGATTTGCAATTAGTCTGAGGGTTGTGGGAAGAGGTCAGAAAAAAAAATTTTTCCTCTTTGCCATCATGGTTTCACATTATCATTTATTTCCTATAAAAAGACAAGAGCTGAACAGAAAATTTGATCTCCAAAAATACAAATCAAAATAAGCATAAAAAGGTAAAACATAAAGAAGTCACAAGAAATTTATATCAGTTATGGGTACATTTAGGGTTTTGTACTGGAAGAAGAGGAAAATGGAAGAAAAATGAGGAAAATTTCATCTCATAAAGAGGCAAAGAAAAACTATTATAATTGAGGGAAAGAACAGGGGGGGGGTGAGCATTGTGTGAATCTTACTCTCACCAGATTTGGCTCAAAGAGAGAATATCAGACACATTTAGATTCACGGAGAAGCTTGCTTCACCCTGTAGGGAATTGGGAGGGAAAGGGGGAGAGGAAAGAGTAAGATTAATATAAGGGAAAACAAAAATGGTACGGGCAAGGCATAAAAGGTAGGGGTTTTAAAAGGTGAAGACTGTTTGAGGGAGGTTGTGGCCAGGAGCAAAATACTGGGGAGGAGGAAAAGGTAGTAAATGAAAAGAAAAGTATAACTGGGAGAAACAAGATGATAGGAAATACAGAATTAGTCATTTTAATTGTGGGTTGAACTGCCCCATAAAAGGGAAGCAGATAACAGCCTGGGTTAAAAGCCAGAATCCCAGAATATGCTATTTACAAGAAACACACTGAAAGCAGAGTCATACATACAAAGAAAGTTTAAAAGGCTGAAGCAGAATCTATTATGCTTAAGTTAAAAAAAAAACACAGGAGTAGTTATCATGATTTCAGATAAAGCAAAAACAAAAATAGATATAATTAAAAGAGGTAAAGAAGGAAACTACATCTTTCTTAAGTGTACCATGAATAATGAAGTAATATCAATAATTAACATATTAACCAAGTGGTAGATCATCAAAATTCCTAGAGGAGAAGTTAAGTGAAGTGGAAGAAGAAATAGACAGCAAAACTATACTAGTGAGGATTATGAACATTGTTCTACTTAACTGGAAAAATTGAACCTCAAATTAAATAAGAAAGAATTTAAGGAGGTAAATAGAATTTTAGCAAAATTAGATAGGATAGACTTTTGGAAAAAATTGAATGGAGATATAAAGCAATATAATTTTTCTCAGCAGATCATGGAAACTACACAAAAAATTGACCATATATTAGAGCATAAAAACCTCAAAATCAAATGCAGAAAGACAGAAATAGCAAATGCATCATTTTATATGATGATGCAAAAAGAATCGCATGTAATAAAGGGCTGGAGAAAAGAGACCAAACATTAATTAAAGAATGAATTGGTAAAAACAATAAATGATGGACACAATCAATAATTTCATCCAGGAGGAAGACAATAATAAGACATGATGGGCAACCATTCAGTTTAAATTTCTTGCCACTCTAAAAAGGGCTGCCACAAACATTTTTACACATATGTGCCTTTTTTACTTTTTTATATCTCTTTGGGATACAGGTGCAGTAGAGGCATTGCTGGATCCAAGAGTAAGTACAATTTGATAGCCCGGTGGGCATGGTTCTAAAATGCTCTCCAGAATAGTTGAATCAGTTTACAACTCCAGTTTTCTGACATCCCCTTCAACATTCATCAATATCATTTCATGTCATCTTAGCCAATCTGAGAGGTAGGTATTGGTACTTCAGAGTTGTCTTAATTTGCACTTCTCTGATCAATAGTGAGTTAGAGCATTTTTTTCAAATGATTATATATGGTTTTAATTTCATCTGAATTGTCTCTTCATTTCCTTTGGCCATTTATCAACTGAAGAATGACTTGAATTGTTATAAATTCTCTATATATTTTAGTAATAAAGCTTTTATCAAAATTCTTTAATGCAAAAATTCTTCCCAGTTTCTTGCTTCCCTTCTAATATTGTCTGCATTGGTTTTGTTTGTACAAAAACTTTTTAATTTAATATAGTCAAAATTATTCATTTTACATTCTATAATGTACTCTAGTTGTTCTTTGATCACAAATGTCTTCCTTCTCCAGAGATCTGCAAATTAGACTATCTTTTGTTCTTCTAATTTGCTGACAGTATCACTTTTTGCCTAATCATAAACCCATTTTTACTTTATCTTGATATAGTGTGATAGGTGTGGATCAGTACCTAGTTTCTGCCATACTAATTTCCAATTTTCCCAACAATTTTTGTCAGATAGTTAGTTCTCATCCCAGAAACTGGGTTCTTTGGGTTTATCAAACACTAGATTACTATAGAATTTGACTATTGTGTCTTGTGAACCTAACTTATTGCAGAGATCAACTGTTTTATTTCTTTCCCAGTATTAAATGGTTTTGATGACTGCTGCTTTATTTTTACTTTTTATAAAGCTTTTTATTTTCAAAAAATATGCATGAATAATTTGACAACAATGACCCTTGCATAGCCTTATGTTTCACATTTTCTCTCCCCCCTCCACTCTGTCCCCTAGAGGGCAAGCAATTCAATATATGTTAATATGTTAAAATATATGTTAAGTCCAATATGTATAAACATATTTATACAATTCTCTTGCTGCACAGGAGAAATCAAATTAAAAAAAAGAAAGTAAATGAGTAAGAAAACAAAATGCAAGTGAACAACAACAAAAAGATTTAGATTGTTATGTTGTGATCCACATTCAGTTTCTACAGTCCTCTCTCTGGGTGAAGGTTGCTCTCTTCATCACAAGACCATTGGAACTGGCATCAATCATCTCCTTGTTGGAAAGAGTCACATTCATCAGAATTGATCATCACATAATATTGATTTTGTCATATATTATGATCTCCTAGTTCTGTTCATTTCACTTGGCATAAGTTCAGATAAGTCTGTCCAGGCCTCTCTAAAGTCACCCTCTTGATCATTTCTTACAGAAAAATAATATTTCATAACATTCATATACCATGACATCTACAACAGATGGGCATTCACTCAGTTTCCAGTTTCTTGCCACTACTAAAAGGGCTGCCACAAACATTTCACTTTTTTCAACAATGAGGTAATTCAAGTCAATTCCAATAGGCTTGTGATGGAGAGAGCCATCTGCATCCAGAGAGAGAACTCTGAGGACTGAATGTGGATCACAACATAATATTTTCACTTTTTTGTTGTTATGTGTTTGCCTTTTTTTCCTTCCCCCCCGCTTTTTGATCTGATTTTTCTTATGCAGTGTGATAAATGTGGAAATATGTATAGAAGAAATGCACATATTTAACATATGTTGGATTATTTGCTGTCTTGGGAATAGTTTGGACGAAAGGAAAGAATAATGCGCATATTTACATATGAGACAATAACATATCAAATGATACAGCATAGCAAAAATAAACTATTGCATTGATTTCTGTATGTTGTATATATTGGTTGCAATGATTGACTTATTTCTTAAACACTGGTTTTGGGTTTTTTTGATAACAACACATTATAACTCAAATACATGTAATTGTATATTATAGTCTTATTGAAAAAAAATTCCATTTAATTTTATTTTTATTCATAAGTAGTTGATTGGAACAAATTCTGTTTAGCAATAAGACATCTCTTCCAAGAGACTCAATATTGTTCTGGATTTTGATGCAGTTGATACTTGCCATCTATAAATGACAACTTGATCTCTGATTCCTTTCCAATTTGATTTCTGATGAATTTACAACATAAGAGTATTGTACATATGGCAAAGCATATGTACCTATTTATCTCTATGTATGTATTTATCAATGTACATATGTATGCATGCATATGATATATCTATGTGCACAAATATGCACATGTATACATGTGTGTAGATATCCTAAAACTGATATCTTGCTTTAATAAATCAAAGGTTTTATAAAAGACAATATATAATAAGGATAATGGATTTTTTGTATTATTTTTTAATTTTTTAACAAGTTGTATGGTAGGAAAAAATATTGTCTACCAGAGAATATAACTTGGAAAAGGAGGTCTTTTCCCTGCTAATATCATTATTGACTCATAAAGAACATTGCTGAATTTATGCAATCAAAAGAGATTATGCAGCACTTTGGATCAAGAGAGAATAGGTCTGGAAGAAAGAGTTCAATGATAATAGCAGAAGAAGCTGGTAGTTTTGTATTATGGGAAGTTTAAATACCACTCCAGTGTATGGAATTTGTCATGAGACCCAGATATACAGATATACTCTGTTCCATATACATAGGGATACTGCTTGTACATGCTGCATATGAATGAATCCCTTCTTTATACCTTTTCATTTCAGTTCTATAATTTCCTTATAATATTATGGTTATATGCATATATCGTGTTTATGATATAGCAGGTATGATATATAATATATGTAAAGTTATATTCTTACATACATATGAAAATGGATCAATGCTATGAACCATCAGTAAATAGTTATCAAACACCTACTATGTGCAGGGCACTACATTATGTGCTGACTGAAAAAATAATGGCAGACAGTCCCTTCCCTCAAGGAGTTCACAATCTAAATCTAATCCAATAAACCTTATATCATGTTTTAATGAATAGATTTTCTCCATCCATTTGTTTTTCATTAGTGGATAGTTAGCCTTTTTTCAATAATTTGTGATTTCATTTAGAATATTATATAATATTTGAGGATTTAGAGTAATAAATTATTATGATGTCATTTATCCATCTTTATATCTTTATAGGAAACATTCAGGAAGGCATTATGATCTTGGAATACATATTTTGAATATGTTGATCACATCAATTAAATGACTATATAAATGGACTATTGAAAACATTGTGACAGTTCAATGATGGAGTGACCAACACAAAATTTACATCCCCTAGGTTTGCACTGAGGTTAAGATCAACAATCTTAGAGGCAAAAAAAAGGGGGAAGAGCATTTAAGGAAAGTAAGATTTCAGATATGTGTGCTTTGAATGTTTTTATTACACAGAGCATAACTGAAGGATATATTTTTCACTTTAATCTTTATTTTTTAATCTGTTTCTTCTTTATCAACTATGACTACCTTGGAAATATGTTTTACATGATAACACATATATAAACTATATCAAACTTCTTATAATCTTCATATGAGAGGAGGAAAGAGAAGGACAGAGAAAAACTTGAAACTCAAAATCTTGTAATAATGAATGATAAATTTTTTTCTTGACATATAACTGGGGAAAATAAAATATTATTTTTTCAAGAGTATTGATGCATTTCTGGAACTTGGTTATTGAGGACCAGTGAATCATGATTCAAGTAGCTATGGCAATTTCCCCTAAGTGGTATTTCAGAAATTATGGAGCATGGATCTGCACCTCAATAGGAAATCTATGTCATATAAGCAAAAAAAAAAGTATGCTTACATGCTTTGATGGGCCACACTCCCAAATTCCAAATTCTTTGGGATGAGTAGAAAGGAAAGGAAATATAATAGCATATTACAATAGTTCAGGCACACTTGGTCAGAATTTTTTAAATAAATAAAAAAAAATTGACATTGACTTTTTTGTTTATAAACTAACTCAAAAAGATAGAACTTAGAAGTACAGAAATAAGTACACAGGCAAAATCTGACAAACTTTTATGATCTCATTTTTGCTTCACTTTTATTTCATGTCTAACTCCCATTACTGTAGTCCTACCAACTGTCCAAGTACCATTGTTAATAATTTTCTTTTCTAAGTACAAATAATGTAGTCTATGAAAACTTAAACTAATTGATTAGTAACACTAATACTAAAATTATATAATAAGCACAATTTTTTTAATTAATGAATGTTTGAATTCATTATGTGGGGGGTATGTATGTGTGGGCATTTGGGGGTGAGTGTTTGTATATGTCAACACATACACACATATGCACACAGATATGTAAGTATATATTTAAATATGTACTTACAGATATATATGTAATTATGTATAGAAATACATGTTCCTATACACATATACACATATATTTGTATGTTGATAGAAATATTTATATGTGTATACCTATATAAATATAAAATCTATATAGAGATATCTTTTTCAATCACCTGATACTTGTTGTTGATAAAAACTGATAAATTTTTATGCCACAAAAATATTCTAAGGGGACTACTAACAATGTCAGACAGTTTGAACTTTATAGCACAAGTCAATTGGTAACATCTGCTGCCTTTGGATAGAGAAGAAATTAATGCATCATACATGTTTGGAAATAATGCATGAATACAAAATCCTGTAGAAGTTAGCATTTCTAGCAAGATAGCTGGAAGGTAAACATGAGTGAACACTGAACTTGACAGCTGGGTAATTTTAATTTCAGTATAATTGATACCTTGGGGAAAACAGAATAAAACATGGTAAGGGGTTTTAATCAGTTGTAGTTGTAGTGTGAATATTATATTGTTCTGGAAATTAATCTGTGTTGGTGTGACTACTAGAATAATGGAATTGAGATATAAGAAGAACATATAATATTGTGTAATTTATGTAATTATATAATTCAGTTAGTAATTAATTTAAAATAATCAGAAAGTATTCAAAACATACTTCCAAATACTTTATTCAAAAAAGTAATTTTTATTTTTTTGTTTTTAAGCTTTCATTTTTATAACCATTGATTTAAAAACAATGTTTTGAGTTATGAATTATCTTCCTCTTCCCTCTCCCCCACTCATTGTGAAGACAAGTAATATCACATCCATTTTAAAGGGAAACTCATGCAAAACATTTTATGTTAACCATGTTGCCAAAAAAATTAACAAAAATAAAGTGAAAAACAAATTTGCTTTTAAATTCATCAGTTCTCTCTAGTGGTGAAATTTTTTTTTTTTATCTTGAATGTTTTAGAATTGTCTTTGATAATTATATTCATTAGACTATGTTAAGTTTGTCCACATTTGAGCATCATTACAATATTGCTATTATTTTATCCAATGTTCTTCTTGTTCTCCTTGTTCACTTTGCATCAGCTCAAATAAGTCTTGCCCAGTTTTTCTGAAATGTTCTTCCTTATAATTACTTATAACAAAAGCATATACCTCAAGTTATTTATCCAATCACCCAGATTAAAGAATTTCCAATGTTTACCATCACAAAAAGAACTGATAAAAATATTTTCATACAAATAGGCCTTTTATAAATGCTCTCTGTGGGAAACACAAGTACTAGTATTATTGTATAAAAGGGTATGCATGATTTAATAGACCTTTGTGTATAGTTCCAAATTGCTCTTCAAGATATTTGGATCACTTACAACTCCACCAAAAGTGCATTAGCATCTTAATTTTCTTAATATCCTCCAACAACTGGAAAATTCCTTTTCCTCTCAAATTGGCCAGTTTGAGATGTGTAAGATGATAGCTCAGAATTGTGTTCATTAGCATTTCTCTAATCAATAGTTACAGCATTTTTAAAATGACAATAATGCACTTTGATGTTTTTCTGTGATAAGCTACTTGTTCATTTTCTTTGATCATTTATCAATTGGAAAATGAATTGCAATTTTTTTTTATTTGACTCATTCCCTATTTATCTGATAAATGAGACCTCTACTAGATACTTGTTGCATTTTTCCCCCTAAGGTGTCTCCTTCCCTTCTTATTCTGATGCATTGTTTGTGTTTTGGCAATTTAAAAAAAATCATATAATCAGAGGCAGAGGCAAGATGATAGAGTAAAGGCAGAGAATCAGTTGAGATCTTCTTTTAACCCCTCCAAATATATTTAAATAATGACTCTAAATACATTTTAGAATGGCAGAACCCATAAAAGGAGGGAGAGAAACAATTTTCCAGACCAAGACAGCTTGAAAGTTTGCAGCAAAGTTCTGTTGCATCAGAGTGAGATAGCAGCACAAGATACAGCAGTAAAGACCTGGCCCAAGCAAAACAGGAGCAGGCCCCAAGATAACTGAATAAGTCACAGAAGTGACTTTTCCAAACCTCTTAGCCCACAGACACTAAGGAAAACTTAGAAGGTCTCTCACCTTCTGGAAAGGTCTGTCACATCTGAGTGAGAGAAAAGCACAGTTCAATGTGAACTGGGCACAATCTTGGCCCCAAAGAATAAGTAGTAAGCTCTAGGAGCTACTGAATCAGCAGCGGCTATAGCTATTTCTAGAGCTATACACACCACAAGTGGTAAATCGGTTAAACAACTAATCAGAATGAGATTGCAGGGGTCTTTTTACTAGTATAGAGGAAGGAATCTACTGCTTTACCCATACTTAGATCTGGGTGGCAACCCTGGGTTGCAGTTCCAGGATGAGGAAGAACACTAGTACACCAGAGAATATGACAGTGGATTAGGGACCCTCCTTCAAGTCCCTTGGCAGAAGGGGTAGAAAAGAGTGCTTATTGTCACTCACAGATCAAAGCACTAGACTGGAAAATAAGAAACACCTTTTCTTAGATCATACCACATTGGAATAACTACAAACGTATATGTCCCTAGAAATACATCAGAAATCATTTGTACAAAAGCACTGAAATTTGCGATTGTAAGGCATTCATGCAGGAAACAGAGTTCTACTTTAGCAAAGAGAAAATGAGCAAAACCACAAAATACTGATCATAATGTTAATATAGTTACAACAAATATCAAAACACACACTTAAAAGATCACAAAGTCAAAGCACTTACACCCAAGGTCTCCAGAAATATGAATTGCCATACAGGCTATGAGAAAGATTAAAAAAGACTTTGGAAATAATGTAAGAGAGGGAGAAGAAAATTGGGAAGGGAAATGAGAGCAATTCAAGAAAATCATGAAAAGGAGTCAACATCTTGGTAAAAGAGGTACAAAAATACTTAAGAATATATTACCTAAAAAAACAGACTTAACCAAATGATAAAGGAGGTATAAAAATACAATGTAGAGAAGAATTTCTTAAAAATCACAAATGGTCTAATGGAAAAACGGACACAAAAATTCACTGGAAGAAAGGAAGTGCTTAAAAACTAGATTTTGCCAAATGGATTGGTTAGTTGTTGTCCTTCTTTCTCAAAGATGACAAAAATTACATCACTATGGTAGAGTCAGCTTACATTGTATCTGACTGACCAATCAGACCAACATGACTTCATAAGGCCAGGCACAAAGAATCCATATGAACATTTTTGGTGGATTCTCTAACTCTGCATGTTGCAGATTTCTTTTGAGCTACTTCAGTCTGGCTTGGCTTATAGAATACAGCATGCAGCCTGATGAGATCATACCATGCTGGGTGTTCCTGTGCCAATGCCTTTGATGTTGTGCGATGAATTTTAACATTCTTAAGAGTGTTCTGTCAGAGTGTGTTTGTATTGCTTTTTTTCTGACCACAGCAGGAGTTTTTGTACCCTGTGATTTCTCCATAAAAACAGTCTTTTCAGCAAGTCTATATTTATCATTCAAACAATGTTGCCAGTGCACATTGCACTCTCCACAATAGAATTTGAATGTTTAACAGTTTGATTCAAGAATGGACTTCAATGTCTAGTAGATTATCCTAACAAATAATCTTTAGAATCTTCCTTAAACAATGCACATGGAAGCAATTCAGGTGTCAGGCATGGAGATAATATACTGTCCAGGTTTAATAGGCAAATTTTAATGATATCAGCCCAATGGTTCTATAAAATTTAATTCTGGGTGGATCCAAGATGGCAGAGATCAGACAGGAGTCTCTGTAACCTCCTCTAACCTTCCCTCAAACTAACAACATATGAAGCCTCTAGACTGATTCTGAAGTAAAAAAAAATCCACAATAGCTGGAGGACAACACATTTCTAGAATAAGACACTCTGGAAGAACTTCAAAACAGGTCTGTTTTCTTTGGGCAGGGGAGTGATCTGCTGAACCCAGATTGCAGCACAGGGAGGCCAGGGCAGGGAGCTGGAGCAGGGAGCCGGATCAGGGAGCTGGAACAGGGAGCTGGAAAAGGAGTCAGAGCAAGAGTCAGAGCTTTGTGCCTTTCACACACCTGGGAGTCTTCTGTGGGCCTCCTGGGCCAATCTGTCCTGATTGTAAGTAGGTGGTTTGGAAAATCTGACTTTTGTGGAGGGTAGATTGTGAACCACTGAACCCCTAAGGAGCCCTGGACCTAGCTGCCATTACACAGCACCCTAAAGCAATCAATCAATCAGCAGAACTACCCCAGGGCAAATAAAAGCAGCTGTCCCTCCTTTGCCTTGAACAGACCTCACACCTTTAAAAAAAAATGAACAAAAAGCCAAAAAGAGCTCTCAACATAGACAGTTTTTATGGAGAGAGGGAAGAACAGACCTCAAATCCTGAGGTCCCTAAAGGTAAAGCAACCCCAGAAAAAGCCCCAAAGAGAGATAAACTGGACTTCATGCCACGTGGCTTTCTTTGAAGATTGCATAAAGAATCTTAAAAGAGAGTTAGAAGAAACATAAGGAAACAAAATGAGATCATTTCAAAATAAAATGGAAAAAATGGAAAAAGAATGCAATAAACAAAAAAATATAATTGGTCAATTTCAAAAGGAACTAAAAACAGTAATTGAAGAAAATAAGACATTAAAAATTAGAATAGAACAAATGGAAGTGAATGACTCAACAAGATTTCAAGAATCAGTCAAACAAAAACTAAACAAAAAAAATAGACAAAAACATGAAATATCTCCTAGGAAAAACAACTGACCTGGAAAATAGATCTAGGAGAGACAATCTAAGGATTATAGGGCTTTTTGAAAGCCATGATGAAAAAAAGAACATAGACACTATCTTCCAGGAAATCATAAAGAAAACTGCCCTGATATTTTACAATCAGAAGCCAAAGTAACTATTGAAACAATTCACTGATGACCTCCTGAAAGAAACCCAAAATTAAATCCCCCAGGAATATCATGGCTAAATTTCAGAATTATCATACCAAGGAAAAGATATTGAAAGAAGCCAGAAAGAAACAATTTAATGCCAAGGAGCCACAATTAGGATCACCCAGGACCTAGCACCTTCTACTTTAAAGGACCAAAGGGACTGGAATCTGATATTCCAGAAAGCAAAAGAACTGGTATTATAGCCAAGAATAAACTATCCAGCTAAATGAGCATTATATTTCAGGAAAGAAGATGGACATTCAATGATATAGGTGAATTTCATGTATTTGTAATGAAAAGACCAGAACTGAACAAAAAATTTGGTCTACAAACACAGAACTCAAGAGAAACATAAAAAGCTAACAAGAAAAAAAAAAAACCCTCCTGAAAACTATATTAATGTTATGTGTACTTATAGAATGGGGGTTGATTTTATTATTATATCATGATTATTATATTATGATTATTGTGATTTTATGATTATTATGATATGATTATTGTGATTTTATGATTATTATGATATGATAATCTGAAAAGAATTAGAGGTAGAAAAGGGATAACACTGGAAGAAGAGGAAAAAGAAGTAAAATAAGGGAAACTACATGATATGTAGAGGCAAAGAAAACCTATAATGATTGAGGGGAAAAAAGGGAGGTGAATGAGAATTGTGTTAATCTTCATCTCATCAGATTTGGCTCTGAGGGAATAATAGACGTTTTGGGTATCACAAAGAAACTTGTCCTACCTTATAAGGAAACAGAAGGGAAAGGGGGGAAAGAAAGGGAATAGATTAATAGAAGGGAAAATGAAGAATTAAGGGAAAGGTGTAAAAAGGGGGTGGGGCTCTAAAGGGGAAGAATTGTTTGAGGGAAGTGGTTATCAAAAGCAAAATAATAGGTAGGAGGGAAAGGGGATAGGAAAGAGAAAAGCATAATCTAGGGTAAATAAGATGGCAGGAAATACAGAAATACTTATTTTAACTGTGAATGTGAATGGAATAAACTCTCTCATAAAGGAGAAGCAGAGAGCAGACTGGATTAAAAATCAGAGTCCAACAATATGTTGTATACAAGAAACACATCTAAAGCATAGAGAAACATACAGGGTGAAACTAAAAGCCTGGAGCAGAACCTATTATGCTTCGGGTGAACAAAAAAAAAAAAAAGCAGGGTTAGCAATTCTGATCTCAAACCAAGTAAAAGCAAAGATATATCTAATTAAAAGAGACAAGGAAGGAAACTATATCTTACTAAAGGGTACCATAGAAAATGAAGCAATAGCAATAGTAAACATATATGCATCAAGTGGTATAGCATGGCAATACCTTGAGGAAAAGTTTCGAGAGATGCAAGAAGAAATAGACAGGAAAACTATAATAGTGGGGGATCTCAACCTCCCTCTCTCAGAACTAGATAAATCAAACCATAAAATAAATAAGAAAGAAGTTAAGGAGGGAAACAAAATGTTAGAAAAGTTAGGTATGATTGATCTTTGGAGGAAATTAAATGGAAACAGAAAGGAGTTTACTTTTTTGCAGCAGTTCATGGAACTTATGCAAAAATTGACCATATGTTAGGACACAAAAACCTCAAAATCAAATGCAGCAAGGCAGAAATAGTAAATGTATTTATTTCAGATCATGACAAAATAAAAATCACATGCAATATAAGGCCAAGAGAAAATAGATCAAAAAGCAATTGGAAACTAAATAATCTCATCCTAAAGATTAAATGGGTGAAACAGCAAATTACACACAAAATTACTAATTTCATCCAAGAGAATGACAATAATGAGACAACATTCCAAAATTTGTGGGATGCAGCCAAAGAGATAATAAAGGGAAATTTTATATCTCTAGATGCTTATTTGCATAAAATAGAGAAAGAGAAAATCAATGAATTGGGCTTGCAACTAAAAAAGCTAGAGAAAGAACAAATTAAAAACCCCCAATTAAATACCAAACTTGAAATCCTAAAAATAAAAGGAGAGATTAATAAAACTGAAAGTTAAAAAAAAACTATTGAATTAATAAATAAAACTAAAAGTTGGTTTTATGAAAAAACCCACCAAATAAATAAACCTCTAGTTAATTTGATTAGAAAAAGGAAAGAGGAAAATCAAATTGTTAGTCTCAAAAATGAAAATCGAGAACTTTCCACCAATGAAGAGGAAATTAGAGCAATAATAAGGAGTTACTTTGCCCAACTGTATGCCAATAAATTTGATAACCTAAGTGAAATGGAGGAATATCTACAAAAATATAGATTGCCCAGATTAACAGAAGAGGAAATAAATTACTTAAACAGTCCCATTTTAGAAAAAGAAATAGAACAAGTCATTAATCAGCTCCCTACAAAAAAATTCCCAGGACCAAATGGATTTATGTGTGAATTCTACCAATCATTTAAAGAACAATTAACTCCAATATTATATAAACTATTTGAAAAAATAGGGAATGAAGGACTCCTACCAAATTCCTTTTATGACACAGATATGGTACTGATACC
Source organism: Myrmecobius fasciatus (assembly GCA_023553655.1). Taxonomy (NCBI): domain Eukaryota; kingdom Metazoa; phylum Chordata; class Mammalia; order Dasyuromorphia; family Myrmecobiidae; genus Myrmecobius; species Myrmecobius fasciatus. Next base: position 17,672 of record JAJPUD010024961.1, read on the forward strand.
TAAACCATGTAAAACAAAAACAGAAAAAGAAAATTTATAGACCAATTTCCCTAATGAATATTGATGCAAAAATCTTAAATAAAATATTATCAAAGAGATTACAGAAAACCATCTCCAGAATAATATACCATGACCAAGTAGGATTTATACCAGGAATGCAAGGATGGTTCAATATTAGGAAAACTATTAGCATAATTGACTATATCAATAACCAAATTAACAAAAAAACATATGATTATCTCAATAGATGCAAAAAAAAGCATTTGATAAAATCCAACATCCATTCCTATTAAAAACACTAGAAAATATAGGAATTAATGGACTTTTCCTTAAAATAGTCAGTAGCATCTATTTAAAACCGTCAGCTAGCATCATATGTAATGGTGATAAACTGGGATCATTCCCAATAAGATCAGTGGTGAAACATGACTGCCCACTGTCACCATTAC
>JAJPUD010024962.1:6680-18119 GCA_023553655.1 Myrmecobius fasciatus
AAGATTGAAAATCCTCACTAGTATAATTTTCTTCTCTATTTCTTCCTGCAAATCACTTAATTTCTCCACTATGAATTTGGATGCTATACTATTTTATGCATATACATTTAATATTGATATTACTTCATTATCTATGGTACCCTTTAGAAACATGTAGTTTCCTTCCTTGCATCTTTTAATTATATCAATTTTTGCTTTTGCTTGGTATAATTAGGATTGCTACTCCTGCTTTTTTTTCAGTTGAAGCATAATATAATCTGCTTCAGCTTTTCCCTTTTACTCTGTATGTATCTCTCTGCTTCAAATGTGTTTTTTAGTATACAACATATTTTAGGATTCTAGCTTTTAATTCACTGTGCTATGTGCTTCCCTTTAATAAAAGAGTTCATCTCATTCACATTCACAGTTAAGATAACTGATTCTGTATTTCCCACCATCCTATTTTCTCCCCATTATATTTTATTTTCTCCTTTCACACATTCCTTCCTCACCAGTGTTTTGCTTCTGACCACCACATGCTTCAATATGCTTTCCTTTTATTCCTTCCCCTTCTATTACTATCCTCCCCACTATTAGCCACCCCCCTTTTCCATCTCCCTATTTTCCCTATAGGATGAGACAAATTTCTGGGCCAAACTAAGTTTTTATGATATGCTGTTTTTATATCCTCACATTAAAGTTAACTTATGCTTAAATTCTTTGTCTAAATATAACCTTTTTAATTGCCCTGACAAAGACACAGGTCTCAAGAGTCACAAGTATCATCTCTTCATGCAAGGATGTAAATATTTTAAACTTTTAAAAAACATGGTCTTCTTTTATTTTCTGTTTACCTTTTTCTGTTTCTCTTTTTTATTAAAACCTTTTATTTACAGAACATAAGAGGAATTTTTTTCTACATTGACTGCAAAATTTTCTGCTCCAAATTTTACCCTCCTTTCCCCCACCTTCTCCCCTAGATGGAAAATAGTCTAATACATGTTAAATATGTTAAAATATACCATAAATCCAACATCTATAGTTATCTTGCTGCACAAGAAAAATCAGATCTAGAAAGAGAAAAAAACAACCTAAGAAGGAAAAAAATTGCAAGCAAACATTCACAGAAATCACTAAAATGCTATGTTGTGGTCCACACTCAGTTTCCACAAGCCTTTCTCTGGATGTATATGACATTCTTCATTGTTGAATGATAGGAACTGGTTTGAATCAGCTCATTGTGGAAGACAACCATGTCCATCAGAATTGATCATAGTATAGTCATGTTGCTGCTGTGTATTATGTTTCACTTGACTTATGCACTTGAAGATCAAATTTTCCATTCAACTCTGGCCTTTTCATCAGACGTGATTGGAAATTCCCTATTTTATTGAATGTCCATCTTCCCCCCTAAAGGTTAATGCTTAATTTTGTTGAGTAGTTGATTTTTGGTTTTTACCAAAGCTCCTTTGCCTTCAGGAATATCATATTCAAGGCCCTCCTCTCCTTTAATGTGGTAGCTGCTAAATTTTGGATAATCCTGATTGTAGGTTTTCCATAATTTCATTGTTTTTTTCTAGCTCCTTGCAACATTTTCTCATTAACATGATAATTCTGGAATTTAGCTACCTTATTCCATGGAACTTTCATTTTGGGATCATTTCCAGTAATGGATTGGTGGATTCTTTCAATCACTATTTTGCCTTCTGCTTTTAGGCTATCAGAGCAGTTTTCCTTGATGATTTCTTGAAAAATGTTATCCAGGATCTTTTTTTTTTTTGATCATCGATTTAAGGTAGTCTGATAATTCTTAGATTGTCTCTCCTAAATCTATTTTACAAGTCAGTTTTTTTCCAATAATACATTTTACATTTTCTTCTATTTTTTTAAATTTTTTTTTATTTTGACTGATTCTTGATTTCTCATTGAGCAATTTACTTCTACTTATACAATTGTAATTTTTAGTGAATTACCTTTTTCCAGTTAATGTTTTTATTTTTTTTTATTTTTCAATTTGGCTAACTGTACTTTTAAAGGAAATTTTTTGATCAATGGATTTTTTTTATTTTGCATTTTTATTTCTTAAAGAATTGTTTTCTTTTTCAATTTTACTAAATTTATTTTTAAGGAGTTCTTTTCTTTTATGCTTTTAACCAAATTTACTTTTTAAGAACGTTTCTTCAGTATGTTTTGCATTTATCTAAACTTATTTTTTCTTCTTTCTCTGTTTTGATAATAGCTTTTAATTTTCTTTAATTTTTTTCTTACTTTTTTTTTTTGCTGAGGCAATTGGGGTTAAGTGACTTGCCCAGGGTCACACAGGTAAGAAGTGTTAAGCATTTGGGAAAAATTTGAACTTAGGTCCTTCTAACTTCAGGGCTGGTACTCTTTTCACTTCACCACCTAGCTGCCTCAATAGCTTTTTATTTTCAAAATACGTCGATTGACCTTTGCAAAATCTTGTGTTCCATATGGTTCTCCCTTTTTTCCCCACTCGCTTCCCTAGCCAGCAAGTAATTTAATATAGGCTAAACATGCAATTTCTAAACATATTTTCAAATTTATCAGACTGCACAAGAGGAATTAGATCAAAAGGGGGAAAATGAAAAAGAAATTAAGAAACAAGAAAACAACAACAAAAATGGAGAAAATACTTTGCTGTGATCCACATTCAGTTCCCCTACTCCTCTTTTTGGGTGCAGATGGCTCTTTCAATCACATCTCTATTGGAATTGGCCTGAATCACCTCATTGTTGAAAAGAGCCATGCCCATCAAAGTTGTTTATCACATAATTTCCTTGTTGATACATACAATGTTCTCTTGGTCCTTCTCAATTCACTTAGCATCAATTCCTGTAAGTCTCTCCAGGTCTTTCTGAAATCATCCTGCTGATCATTTCTTATAGAACAATAATATTTCATAACCTTCATATACCATAACTTATTCAGCCATTTCTCAACTGGTGAGCATCCGCTCAATTTCCAGTTGCTTGCCACTATAAAAAGGGTTGCTACAAACATTTTTTTTAACATATGGGACCTTTTCCCCTTTTAATAATCTGTTTGTAATACAGGCCCAGGAGAAACACTGATGGATTAGAGGGTATGCACAGTTTGACAGGCTTTTGACTCTCCAGAATGGATGGATCAATTTACAGCTACACCAACAATGAATTAGTGTCCAAGTTTTTTACCTTTTGTTGTTATTGTATTTGCTTTCTACCCTTTGTGCTGTGATTTTTCTTGTACAGCATGATGAATATCAAAATATGCTTAGAAGAATTATGCATGTTTAATCTATATCAGATTGCTTGAAATATGCTTAGAAGAATTATACATGTTTAACCTATATCAGATTGCTTGATTTTTAAGGGAAGAGGAGGGGAGAGAAAAGCAGAAAAATCTGAAACACAAGATTTTACAAAGGTGAATGTTGAAGAATATCTTTGCATGTATTTGGAAAAAGCAAATACTTCTTTTAAAAAAAAAGAAAAGTAACTTCTTTTTTTCTTCTGCAAACATCAATAGTTCTCACTTAAAAATGTGTATTCCACTCTTTTATTTTAGGTTCCCTCTGGAATATGCAGTGACAGTTGTCATGCTGGATTCAGGAAATCTCCTTTGGAGGGGAAGGCTGCCTGCTGCTTCAACTGCTCCCCATGCTCAGAAGGGGAGATCTCCAGTCAGATGGGTAAGTTTCTGCAGGGAATTCTCTTCTCATGGCTACTGATAAAGAAAATAACAAAGCAGCTATTAAATTGTCTAAAATTTTAGGAATATCATGGTCTCAGTAAGAGATTGTATGAGACAGTAAGGGACCATAGGAATATCCAGAAATAAGTATCCGGGTTATGCTGGGTCTGATCTCACTAAACAATGCAGAGAAAAACAATTATTTACTGCCAAATTTTGTGAATGAACTACTATCACTTTGTCTTGTCCTCTAGAGGATATATGTGGTTGTAGATATAGATAAAGAATCACATGTATTTGTGTATATATGCATACATGTTATAGGTACACACATGCATGTGTATATTTGTGTGTCCATGTGTACACCCATATGTATGGTATTGTGGGTGAGAACGACACAGAAACAGAGAGAGAGACAGACAGACAGACAGACAGACAGACAGAAATATTGAAACGAGTTTTCTATGGGATGTAAATTTGTTGGATGCAAAATTCCACTGGGGATTTAATTCAAAATAAGCTAATGGCAGCCATCCCAAGATAATTGTTACACCCCAGCAAGAAATCAGACGTCGTGTTTGAAATGAGTAGTTGGCTATCTGTGGGGTTAAATTAATATTAAACTTGAGTAAAATAAGGTGAGATTTTTGTTCTGGAATCAATCTGCAAAAACCATTAAAACAAATTGATTTCATGTTTAAATGCAGAGAAACAAGTCACCCCTGCCATCCCTTTGTTCCAACTAGGTTATTACACTTTCTCAATGCTATTCCTCCCTTAATCATAACACCTAGAACTATGGTATGAGAATCAAAAGTACTTGGAAGATTTACTTTGTTCTGAAGGAGACCAAATTGTGTGCTCTTTCTTAGTTTAAGCAAGGAAAAATCAGTCACAAGATGTCTGATAACTACAGAAATGAAGAAAGGAGAGGAGAGGGACTAAATCTTCCCTGTGCTCTTTCTAATGGTACCCTGGCAGCCCTGTGTATTACAACTTTGACAACACATAGATTTCTTTTCTTTTGCACTCTCTCTCTCTCTCTCCATGTCTTTTCCTCTGTTTCTTTCTCTGTCTCTTTACCCATTTTTTTCTCTCTGTCATTGTCTCTCAGAATCTGTTCATGTTTTTCTTCTTTTGTTTCTTGTACACACCTCTATCTGTCTATTTGTCTGTCTCTTTCTCCCTCTTTCTTTTTCCCCTTCTACATCTCACTCTTTTCCATTATTTTATCTCTGTCTCACTCCATTTTCCAACATGCTCTCTATCTTAGCTACCATTATATATGATACATTTTACATCATATGTAGATGAATTCTGATTGGACTTATTATGTTGCTTTAATTGTGCTTTTATCAAAATGGCTTTCTCTATTCCTAATTAAGCAAATCTTTACTTCAGGGCAAGGAGAAACTAATATGTTTCTGAGGCAGGATGTAAATTGACTTCAAATCTAATTGCCTACTCAAGTTGTTATTTACTTACATTGCATAATAAAATTTTAAAGTTTTATTATTATTTGTGACCTCCCTAGAATAGGTCTGTTTTGATTTTCACTTCTGATGTGACAAAAGTCAATTCAAGGCTTTGTTAGAAGATCATAGAGAAAAAGGAAAAAAAAACAAGGAGGAGAAAAGGGAATTTCTAGGAAAGAGAGAGCCTGCTGATAACAAATCTGGATCTAGAATGCCAGAGAGGGGCTTTGGAATATTATTTCCAAGGTAAAGTTTAAGTAGTTGTCATGGATCTGAAGGAGAGGGTTAAAATAGGGTCAATGCAATATTCCCAAAACAAGTGAAAAATTTCACTCATGAACCAATGAGAAATTCTCTTTAAATTATCTGATAAAACTAAAGTGTTAAAGGGCTATTGAATTCACTGATGTATATATAACATAATGGCTTCATTTCCCTATTAAAAGGAGGGGACAACTTCAATATAAAAAGTAGTTTTGCTTAAATTAACTTTGTCAGTTATTTAATAAGTCATCAATCAATCATTCAATGAAGAGTCATTAGTAGAAGAAGGTGTTGGTGATAAACTAATGGGCAGAAAGAGATAGAAAGAAAGTGATTCCTACAGTCAAAGATTTTACATTCCAGTGGAAGAGACAGGAATTTACACAATATATGCTTCTATCAAAAATGGATAAAATGCATGTGAATTACCTGTGAAAAGGTGTAAATTGGGAATTGGAAAATATGAGTAAGGTTTAATGCAGGTAGATCTCCAAATTGAGTTGTTGCATAACATAATACATAGGAGTCATCTTGCCATTTGATGCTAAAAGGCTCCACTATCTAAGTTTGCTGCACTAAATGATTAGATTATGAGGAACAGGCTTCATCAGTAAAGTAACAGACATACAAAGAATCAACATGAATCAAGTTTGACTAGTGATAAAAGACATGAACAGAGTTAATCTAGAGTGATAAAGGACATGAACAGAGTTAGAGTGATAAAGGACATGAACAGAGTCAATCTAGCCTTTTATGTCCATTACTTACTTGTGACTTTGCCATTCCATAAAGAGAGAAAAGATTTTGTTTCCTATAGAGGCAGAAGGAATTGCTGCAGCTCTTCTGACTCTTTTCTACATCTTGGAATGAAGATAATTTTTAAAGTCTAAACCTTATGCCCTTCTTCATCACCCACAGATGCAGAGCAATGTATGAAATGCCCAGAAGATGAATATCCCAATGAGCAGAGAGATCATTGCCTCCCCAAGCTTGTGACCTTCCTGGATGTGAAAGAAATATGGGGGATAGCATTGACCTTTTTAGCTATTTTGTTCTCATTAGTGACAGTTCTGATTCTGTGGGTCTTTGTGAAATTCCAGGACACACCCATAGTCAAGGCCAATAATAGGAACCTCAGCTACACTCTCCTGATCTCCCTTACCTTCTGCTTCCTTTGCTCCTTGCTCTTCATAGGCCGTCCTACCACTGCTTCATGCCTTCTGAGACAAACGATCTTTGCAGTTGTGTTCACAGTGGCTATTTCCTCCATTTTGGCCAAAACCATCATAGTGGTTCTGGCTTTCAGGATTACAAGGCCAAGGAGCAGGATCCGAGTGTTCATACATCCTAGAGTATCCAATTATGTTGTTCTCATCTGCTCTGGGACTCAAGTGTTGTTTTGTGGCATCTGGTTGGGAACTTATCCCCCCTTTCCAGAAGCAGACACAAACTCTGAATTTGGCCACATTGTCCTTAGATGCAATGAGGGCTCTGTCTTTGCATTTTACTGTGTCCTAGGCTACATGGGCTTTCTGGCCCTGGGAAGCTTCACCATAGCCTTCTTGGCCAGGAAACTGCCTGATGCCTTCAATGAAGCCAAGTTCATCACTTTCAGCATGCTCGTCTTTTGTAGCGTCTGGGTCTCTTTTCTCCCCACATATCAGAGCACCAAAGGGAAGGCCATGGTGCTTGTGGAGATCTTCTCCATCTTGGCCTCCAGTGCTGGCTTACTGAGCTGCATTTTTATACCCAAATGCTATGTGATCCTCCTGAAGTCAGATAAAAATACCCCCAAATACATCAAGAATCACAGGTGTACCTAAGGCAATTTTTTTCTTTTTTGTATTTAATATTTCATTTTCCCCAGTTACATGTAAACCATATAAAAATATTTGTTTATAAAACTTTTATATCCAGATTCTCTTTCTTCCTCAATATCCCCACTGCATTAAGAAGATACATGTGAGGTTATATAATACATTATATTGAATTAAATATTGAAGGGGAAAAAACATATATTCCTTACCCCCTCCAAAAATGAAGAAAAATAAAATTTAAAAAATAGACTTAAAATTGTATTCATACACATTCTTTGGGCACAGATAGCATTTTTCACCACAATACCTTCAGAATAGTCTTGAATCATTTTATCGCTGAGAATAGCAAAGTCTTTCAGAGTTGATTATCCAAAAACATTGTTTTGATTTTGTATACAGTATACTTCACTTTGCCTCAGTTTATGAAAGAGTTTCCAGGGCTTTTTTTTTTTTTTTGAGAAGAACCTGCACATCCTTTTTTTTTTAAAACAATAATATTAATTCATAATCACAGAGCACAATTTATGTGGACATTCCACATTTGATAAGCATTCCTTTAGTTTTCATTTATTTCCCATTAGAAAAGAGTAGTTATAAAGATTTTTATAAATGTAGTTTCTTTTTCTTTTTAAAAATATCTTTTTGGGCGCAGAGCCAAGATGGCAGAGTGCAGACATGACTTTCTGACCTTCTCTCAAACCAACAGCAGATTACCTCTAAACTGGAAAGTGCCTCCAAATATTTGGAGTATAACACATTTCCAGCAAAAGTTACTTTGGAAGAGCTTCGGAGCAGGTCTGTTTCAGACTGTCAGGGGGTCAGATGGTTGGCTGAGCTCAGACAGCAGTGTCCAGGCAGGGCAAGAAGCTGGGGCTGGGACATAGTGTGGCAGATTCTAATTACCTGGGAAGTCCTTGGGAGACTCTTGGGCCACTTTGCTCTGATTGTGGGCAGGTGCTTTGGCAGATTTGCCTTTAGTAAAAGGTAGCTTGAAAACCACTGAGAATGCAGGACCTAGTCTGAACAGCCCAACATCGGGAGTCAACCAGCTGAACCGCCCTAAGGCAAATTGCAGCAGCTGCCAGTCCTCTGCTTCAAACACACCTCAAGCTCTAAAAAATGAATAAGAAACAGAGAAGAACTCTCACCATAGACAGCTTTTATGGAGAGAAAGAAGGGCAGACCTCAGATCCTGAGGTTCCTAAAGGGAAAGCAACTCCAGAGAAAGCCACAAAGGGAGACATGAGCTGGTCCCAATTTCACAAGGCTTTCCTGGAAGATTGCATAAAGAATCTCAAAAGAAAGAAGAAAAATGGGGAATGAACTGAGATAATTGCAAGGAGGATATAATGCTCTACAAAAGAAATATGAAAAAGACACCAATTCACTGAAAAACAAAACTGGTGAAATGGAAAAAAACACCAACTCACTGAAAAACAAAATTGGCGAAATGGGAAAAGACACCAACTCACTGAAAAACAAAATTAATGAAATGGGAAAAGACATAATTCACTGAAAAACAAAAGTGGTAAAATGAAAAAAGACTGCAATGAACAAAAAATTCAATTGGCCAGTGACAAAAGGAGCTCAAAGAGATAGCTGAAGAAAATAATATATTAAAAATTAGAATTGAACAAATGGAAGTGAAAGACGCAATAAGACTTCAAGAATCAGTCAAACAAAAAAAAAGAAAAAATTGAAGAAAATATGAAATATCTCTTAGGAAAAACAATTGACTTGGAAAACAGATTTAGGAGAGACAATTTAAGGATTATTTGATTCCCTGAAAGTCATGATGGAAAAAAAAAACCTAGATCCTATCTTCCAGGAAAGCATGAAAGAAAACTGCCCTGATGTTTTAGAATCAGAAGGTAATATCGCCATTGAAAGAATTCACCAATCACCTTCTGAAAGAGACCCCAAAATTAAATCCCCAAGGAATATTGTGGCAAAATTTCAGGACTATCACACCAAGGAAAAGATATTGCAAGCAGCTAGAAAGAAACAATTCAAATACTGAGGAAGTCTAATAAGAATCACACAAGATCTGTCAGTTTCGACATTAGAGGATTGAAGGGCCTGAACTAGATATTCCAAAAGGCAAAGGAACTTGGATTACAACCAAGAATAACCTGTCCAGCTAGAATGAGCATTATCTTCCAGGGAAGAAGATGAACATTCAATGATATAGGTGAATTTCATCTATTTCTTACGAAAAGGCACAATCTGAACAAAAAAATTGATCTCCAAACACAGAACTCACGAGAAGGATAAAAAGGTCAAAAAAAGAACTCTTGAGAACTATATTTTTACTATGGATATATTTAAAGAATGGGGGTATAATTCGATTTTACTTTGATAAAATAAAAAAGAAAAGAGAGGTGGAAGGGCTATCATACTGGAAAAACAGGGGAAAGGAGGTAAAATAAACTAAAAAGGAAGTAAAAATAAGGTATAATCTCATGAAGAAGCAAAGAAAATCTAATATAATTGAAAGAAGGGAGGGGGATGAGCATTGTGTGAGTCTTACTCTCATCAGATTGGGCTCTAAAAGAGAATATCAGACACATTAAGTTTCACAGAAAAACTTGTCCCTTCTTATAGGGAAGTAGTAAGGAAAGGAGGAAAAGAAAAGAATAGACTAATAGAAGGGAAAATAGAAGAATTAGGGGAAAGGAGTAAAAAAGGGGGATGAATGTTTGAAGGAGGTGGTCATCAAAAGAAATATACTGGGGGGCAGCTACGTGGCACAGTGGAGAGATCACCAGCCCTGAAGTCAGGAGGACCTGAGTTCAAATCTGGTCTCAGACACTTCCTAGCTGGGTGACCCTGGGCAAGTCACTTAACCCCAATTGCCTCAGCAAAAAAAAAAAAAAAGAAAGAAAGAAAGAAATATACTGGGAAGGAGGGAAGGAAGAAAGGGGAAAGGAAAGAGAAAAACATAACTTTGAGTAAATAAGATGGCAGGAAATACAGAGTTAGTTATTTTAACTGTGAATGTGAATGGGATAAACTCTCCCATAAAATGGAAGCAGATAGTAGACTGGATTAAAAGCCAGAATCATACAATATGTTGTTTACAAGAAAAACATCTAAAACAAAGAGATACATATAGAGTGAAGGTAAAGGGCTGGAGCAGAATCTATTATGCTTCAGGTGACCAAAAAAAAAGCAGGGGTAGCCATCCTAATATCAGATCAAGTAAAAGCAAAGGTAGATCTAATTGAAAGTGATATGAAAGGAAACTATATTTCTTTTTTTTTTTTTTTTTTTTTTTTTTTTTTTGGCTGAGGCAATTGGGGTTAAGTGACTTGCCCAGGGTCACACAGCTAGGAAGTGTCTGAGACCAGATTTGAACTCAGGTCCTGCTGACTTCAGGGCTGGTGCTCTAACCACTTCGCCACCTAGCTGCCCAAGGAAACTATATTTCACTAAAGGGTACCATCATTAATGAAGCAAGATCAATAATAAACATGTATGCACCAAGTGGTATAGCATTCAAATTCCTAGAGGAGAAGTTAAGAGAGATGCAAGAAGAAATAGACAGAAAAACTATACTAGTGGGGGATCTCAACCGTACTCTCTCATAATTAGATAAATCAAACCACAAAATAAATAAGAAAGAATTTAGGAAGGTAAACAAAATGTTATAAAAGTTAGGTATGATAGATCTTTGGAGAAAATGGAATGGAGAGAGAAAGGAGTTCACTTTTTTTCTCTGCAGTTCATGGAACTTGTACAAAAATTGACCATGTGTTAGGGCATAAAATCCTCAAAATCAAATGCAGAAAGGCAGAAATAGTAAATGAATCTTTTTCAGATCATGATGCAATAAAAGTCACATGCAATACAAGTCTAAGAGAAAATAAACTAAAATTTAATTGGAAATTAAATAATCTAATCCTAAAGAATGAATGGGTGCGGCGGAGCCAAGACGGCGGAGTGAAAAGGTGACTTTCTGCCTCTCCTCCGATCGTCTCTCAAATCAACAATAAAATAAGCCTCTGAACTGATCCTCAAGTCAACGTCAGAAATATTTGGGCACTGCTTTTTGGGCAACTTCATATCAGAGATATCCACGCTGTCTAAAAAAATGAAGAGGCAAAAGAGAGCTCTCACCATAGACAGTTTTTATCAAGGCAAAGAAGAGTTGACCCCAGATGCTGAGGTTCCTTTAGATGAAATACCAGATGAAGGTATTAAAGACCATC